>CAVNYN010280851.1:0-25465 GCA_963692815.1 Nyctanthes arbor-tristis | reverse complement strand
GTAGGGTAATCAAAGCTTTGCCACAATGTCCCGTTCATAGATCCATCTGGATTCAGTTCAGTCAGCTCAAAATTTCCATTTTCTTGCAGTTGAGCGCTTGTGTTCATACTACTAGCTCTCGGGCTATAATAAAAAAACACTGGGAATAAAGCCTCCTGTGTAAGTAATCTTCAACTTTCCATCAGTGTCATCAATTATAAGGCTCCCTGACGCATCAGGAATCGGAGTGCTACGATTGGCGATCCACACTGCCTTATCATAATAAGACTTAACTGGATACCCGTCTAGTATGGGAAGGTCGTAAACTATGCCTAAATACCTACTGCCTGAGTTGTCCAGACTGAAGAAGTGCAATATGAATGTTTTATTTGCTGAAATTAGGGGCTCCCCATCCCTGAGAGACTGCTGCCCCCCTAAGATTGTGTCTGTTTCAGTGTCTGGATAGACATAGGCTTCCGAGTTCATAAACAAGGAGAATAAAAGAACAAGCAAGTGGGACAATTTCCTTCTTCTTTTCATCACCATTAAATGAACTAATACTTGTTAATGTCGGTTAAGATTGTAGTGTCAAACCATGTCATTTTCTCTCATATTATTCTAAGTGGCAGACAATCCGATTTTTGGTTAATTTGAACATTCCTTCATCAGAAGATTTTAATGCCCCTCTTGAGTTGGGAATCTACGCTAAACAAGGAAAGGCAAATTAACCAATTGTAAATTAATGCCTCGACCAATGGAAAAGAATAGTTTAATATCTTTATCTCTACCAAAAAGTTCTATTATTGTACATTATGCTGGTTATGGCTCCTACTTACCATCTCTTTCTTTGTTATCTTTTACAGATTTTTATTCACCAAACATGGATATATATGGAATCAAGTAACACCCTTACCTAGCTACCATAACTGAAATTGATAAATAAATAATGATTAAAAATAAGTATCTGAATTCAGTTCTCTCAGTACTAACTAAATGGATGTAATCTAGCAGTACAGCACTTGCGTCTCTTGCGGTCCGAGCTAAATTATAAACTAAGAAATCACCTTCACTCTATGAAATCTTCAACTTGCCATCTCTGTCAATCATAATTGCAACCTGAACACATTATTTGCTGAATTCAGGGACTCCAGTCCCCAATCGGCTACTGCCCTTTCAAGATTGTGGTGTTTCTTCTGGTCTCTACATAGGCTGTTGGGTTTGCAAACAAGTAGAATAAAGAACCAAGAAAGAGGTTGAATACACTTCTTGTTTTGTCTTCTGCCAACTATTTTCTTTATTGCATACCAAAAATGTGTCCAGAATCTCAATCCAGAATATAAACAAAACCAAACCAATGTTGTCATTTCAACAGAATCAATCATATCATTTACATAACATTTCAGTTTCGGAATTGGTTGTGCATCAATATGTAGACATGACAAACACCATTATCTAGCTTCCATCACCGAAAATGACAATTCATTGGTGCAATTCTCTTCTAAGATGATTTCTCTCCTTGCACTGCGTGTGCCGCTCTTGATAAAGAATGCTGGTTCTTTTGGTGCTGGAAGTTTCACTGCGTCCTTTGTAAGCATATAAACCACATCTGTCATGGAGGGTCTGTCCTCAGGATGGTCTTGAACACATAACAAACCCACGTTGATACATCTCATGATTTCATCCTTATGACTCGGATTTTTCAGAGTTGAATCCATTAGCTCCAGAACTCTTCCTTCTACCCATAGTTCCCATGCCTGATTTAGGAAAACATTTCATTAATACTTAACAGCATTCAAATATTTTCTGATCAAGGAAAGGTTTTACTTTTGAGTGGATTGAACTCACATAGCCTATAAGGTTCAGTGGGCGCTCCAAATGATAGCAACTATAGTTTTTCTTTCCACTCACAATTTCAAGAAGTAAAACTCCAAAACTAAAGACATCTGTCTTCATTGACACAGTTCCTTTAATAGCATATTCAGGGGACATGTAGCCGCTGCAGCAATGAATAAGCCTTTAGCAATGAATATTAATTAAATTTGTCAAGTTAGCATCAGTATCCCGTACTCACTATGTTCCGACGATTCTACTAGTGTTGGCTTCAGATTCATGTACTCCAAATATTTTAGCCATGCCGAAGTCTGATATTTTTGGGTTAAAGTCGTGATCAAGCAAAATGTTGCTAGCTTTTAAATCTCGGTGAATAACTTTTAACCTTGAATACTTGTGAAGGTAGAGTAGTCCTTGAACCACTCCTTCTATGATGTTCATACGGCAGGTCCAATTTAATAATTCACTTTTGCTGGAATCTGTTTACAAATACCCAGTGTCTGTCACTAAAGAAACTTTTGATGGAAAACAAAGAAAAAAGAGGAGTTGAAGAAGACCTACCGAAGAGGAAGAAATCCAAACTTCTGTTAGGCATGTACTCATATATTAAAATCTTTTCTTTTCCTTCAATGCAGCATCCAAGAAGCCGGACAAGATTGGTGTGTTGGAGTTTGGCTATCAATATAATCTCATTTTTGAACTCTGTCAGCCCTTGTCCTGAGCTTCTTGAAAGTCTTTTTATGGCTATCTCTTGTCCATCCAATAACGTTCCCTGAAAATTTGGCCAGTCATTGCTGCTAAAATTCTTAGTACATCAAGAGTTCTCAAGGTGAAAAAAGAGAAGTACCTTATATACCGGCCCAAACCCACCCTCTCCCAGCATATTTGCAGAGGAGAAATTGTTGGTTGCAAGGGCAATGCTGTCAAAGGTGTAAAAGTAGACTCGCTTCATCTTTTTGTCTAGTTTATCACTGGGTTTACTATACACGCCTTGAGGTGTGGTAGTGTCTTCTAGCTCATTTTGCAATCTTTGTGCTTCCGCTTTGTGGATAACAAGAAGTTTAAAACGCCCAAGTTTTTCCAGATAAACCCTCTAAACACTCTCTCAATATTAAACAAGGCTAAATGTTTACCTTTTACTCTGAGCTTTCTGTGGCAAAAGTACCATAAGATGCTAAATGCCAGTAGTAATGTACCACCCAAAGAAGCAACAAACCATATCCACCACTTTTTTCTTGTTCTTGCTGCGTTAAAATAGATGCTTAATGTTGATGGAAAAAATATCACAAGAAGAAGAACAAAAAAGCAGTACAAGAGAGAACAAATTTACAAAGTTCAGAGAAATCCCCTTAATTGGAGAGCTGCATTATCAAATATCAAAATGATATATGCAGGTTTATTGCTTTCTCTCAGAATCTATCTCTACCTAATTGCACCCATCTTGCTTAGGCGATGACTTTACTATTGCATCTATATTAAAAGCTAGTCAAGCTCTAACGTCTCAAAATGAAGATACGCGAGAAATGCAGCAATGTAATTTATTTTCCCAAATATTACTGACCTATCCCTGTCCGAAGAAAGTAAACCTCTCTGCCATGTCTTGAGGGTGTGAAACTTGAGACTTTACCCCAAATCTCACAACCAGTCCCATTAGGAGTGATGGAGGCGTAAGCAACACACGAGCAATTCTGCATACACTTGTCTTCACAGTCAAAGAGGCTAATGTTGTAGTTTCTATCAAATGTGTAACTATCACCGAATATAAAACCTGTGCTCCTCTCGTAAAAATACTCATCATACTTCGAACACTCAGGATATTTCCTGTTCTCACACCCCGCATCCAGATCACCCAATGAAGAGCAATTCCCATAGGGTCCTGCTGTTAAAGGATAGAAGTTTCACATCAAATCAACATAGATTTCAAGATTGTGTGCTACAACGAGCCATTATCTTACAAGCATGTTAAGGGATAAAGTATCAAAACATAAATAAATAAATCACTATCACTACAGTATAAAAAGAGACACAACTTACATTTGCACAGTTTAGACAACTATTCCTCAAATCACTGTGCATAAGGCGTCATGCTTACATCATTCACGTTTTCCTTTAATATTCTCATCATTGTGTGCACTTCTGGCTCTTCCCGGGGTTAAAACTAATGACCTTTTACAAAACCAAGCAATTCGTTCTCTCTCATTAGTGATTTAGGAGCTCAAAACTCACAAATTTACAGTATTCTTCACGATCCATTTTTTGCCTCCCTTTTTTCTCCCCTTTCAATTTTCATGTTTCTTCACCTGGTTATGTTTTCTCCCATCATTTATTGCTATTTTGGCTTGTGTATCTACGATTCTTGTGATTTCGAAGCAAATCCAAAGCTGCAAATGCGAGAATGAAGACACCAAAGGCCCCAATTGTCCTTGGAATTTTATGTAAGAAAAATTTGTATTTTTTTCCAGTCGTGTATTTTGTATTTATTTATTTTGCTATTTTGAATGAGATCTGAACCGGTTCATTATGTTCCCAGATTTTTCTTTTATTTTTCTTTTTGTTATTTCACCTCATTTTTCATAGATTGGTTTTGCCTAAACAGTAAAAAGGTAAATTGTCTCTTTTTATATTGCAGTGATATATTAGTTTACTTGATTCTTTATATAGTACGTTATATTTCTTTTTTCAAATGATTCTTTAACAATCATTTTAGAATTTCTTACAAGATTATTGAATAAATCTTAGGTAAGCGGAATCATTGAGCTTGCGAAAAATAATGCCCCCCAAAAAAAAAAAAAAGGTTTCCTTTTGAAACAAAATTAGAATCTGATGTCTATTGTCTAATCCCCATTCTTTTTCAATATGTGAAAGTTTCTTTTGGAAACAAAATTAGAATATGATATTTGTTGCCAAGTTTTAGGTTGCAAATTGAATCCTCTTCAAATTTTAATGGGTCTTGCTACTTTCTTCTTGAACTATCCCAAGTTTGCCTTTTTTTTTTGAGTTAACTAATTGATTTGAGACTGTTGAGTAATTTTTTGGAAATGGAAGAAGGATCAAGTGAATTTTATCGTATCTTGTGCCAATTTTGAATCTTTTCTCTATTATGGAGTATAATATATTTTATTGATATTAATTGGGGAAATTTAGATCTGGCACCCTTTTTTTCAATAAATTTCACATCTGTCTTTATTTTGTTGATTTTGCAGTTTTACACCTAACGGTTGCATGTTTGCAACCATTTTTTAAAGGGGAATGTTTGCTATTTTTAATTTTTATTGGAGTTTTTGAATTATTTAATATATTAAAATTATTATCTAAGCATGATCTTAAGACTCATTTTTAAATTTTCTCGTAATATTCTATAGATTACGTAGTTGATATCTGTTGGTATATTTTTGAATTTAAAATTTAAATATGTGCCTCTATCCTGATTTAATATATGTTTTTCTTTTATCTTTAATTACATTTTTTATTCACTTAATTGATAATTAATTACTAATTAAATAAGAATTAGATTAGAAAATTGGTCGGGAGACTTCAGGTAGGAATTGTACGATTAAGCAATTTGGAGGACTCCTTTGTGTGTGTGGGTCTTACGACTACTTTAAATTTTATTGTCTTCTCCTTGTTAGAGATAGGTTCGATTCTAGTGGTTGTTGTCGTTGATATTGAATATTTTGATACGTTATACCATGTAAGTAATACATTATACATATAAAGTTATTCGACACGTAGCTACGATACTAAATATTTTGATACGTTATACAATGTAAGTAATACGTTATACATATAAAGTTATTCGACACGTAGCTACGATACTGAATATTTTGATACCTTAATTTGATATCAATGATTACTACCAATTTACATGTATCAAGTTTGTCTAATAAATCACAATACATACTTAGTAATGAATTAATAGTCAAATGATACTTCAAGTTGATACCTAAATTCATTGATTCTAGCTTTTCAATTTTTTTGGCTCATTCGAAATTGATATCATAATAATAGATTCTTATCATCTTGCAATTTTGATACATGTATGCTTTAAAACTGATACCTTAATAGATTAACTTCAAATGATATTTTCCAATTTGATTCCTAACAATTAGTTGAACAAGAAGAATTACTCTGTATGCCGAAAGGAGGTCTTGGAAGAATAAAAGTTTAACCTAAAAGTTTTTGCTACTTTTACACTATTGGTTTTGGAAACATTTTGATTTTCTTAGATTATTATAGTTTTTTGAAGTTTACAAATCTGGTTAATCTCACCAGGTAATTTATACATACAAAAGTATGATTTCATTGACCCTGAATCTGTTTATTACAAAGCAATGAATAAACAGTACGTACATGACTCTTTTATGTTTAATCATCTATAAATTTTCAACAATCAAATACTTAAAGTTATACTATGCTGTGCTTCAAGAAGGTGAACCCATTATTTAAGAATGTGTCCATGACAACTTGTAAGGATCTTTGCTCGAGGATCCTAGCAAAATGAAAATCCAAATGTTGTTACCTCTATTTCATCTCACTTGTTCAACTCTTGACTAGGGGAAGAATATTCCATTAATTGATAAAGAATTTGATGGTGTTGGCATCTCTTCAATTTCCGATGATATTTTACTCGTCCTGGCTGCCTTTGATGAAGCTTTGGCTGAATTAGAGGATTCCGCAAATTAAAATTCTCATTTTTGTTCCTATATTCCTATATTTTCATTTTGGTTCCACCGGCTATAGTTCGGAGACGTTGTTTCGTCATGTGATACATTTCCCGTAAATTTAACATGAAGGCAACTGAGCCGAGCAATGCCAATCTTGGGGACGACAACAATGCAAATTCCTGTGATTCAATGTTGATGTAGTTACTCAGAATTGAAAATTCTGAGTGTCTCTTAATAGCCGTATATATACATGGTTTGGTATTATCAAGAGCAAGATTCTATCTGATTTGAATCACATGAGCAATATCCAATGAAATCTCGATAGATACTCAACTGTTTTGGGTAGGGCTGTCGTGAGGTGATTTGGGAAATCTTATTATTATTATTTTTTGTTTTAATTTTATATTTATTTTATTCTCATATCTACGAGGGTGTATTTTTGCAAGGTTTGTGTGTATTTTTTATATTTTATAGATCACGAGTCTAGATTTGATATGGCTGTCAATTTTAGACCCAATTACCTAAAGCACCCTATTAACTATTATGATTTTCAGGCTTTCAATACAATCATGAAACAAAAAGAATACAAAAACAGGACCACTCATGAGGAGAGAATCTTGAAGCAAGAATTGGTTTATGTCATCCTATGCCAATCTATTTCCCTTTTCCTCTAGTTTTGATCACCTACTTCCAAATGGGTAGATTAAAGTCTACCCACTTCTACATGACATGTCTATGCTACTCTATTTCCTTTTTCCCCTAGTTTTGATCACCTACCCCTAGGTGGGTAGAAGATTAAAGTCTACTCACTCCTACATGGCATGCCACATGCCATGTAGGAGTGAGTAGACTTTAATCTACCCACCTGGGGGTAGGTGATCAAAATTACTTTTTCCCCTCTAGTCTACCCACCTGGGAATAGGTGATCAAAATTACTTTTCCCCCTCTAACTCTTGTGTTATGTTTATTGATAGAACAAGAAAATTTTTGAAGTTGTTCTTGGGCTAAATGACTTCTTGTTAATGGTATGAGATTATCTTAAATATCTTCAGCATAGTAAAAACTGGATTTACTTTCCAAAATCATGCATGACTTAACCAGCTTTGTCCCAAATTATATAAATTCAATGAATCTATGTATGAAATTTAGATATGTTTGCATGGTTGTATTTGAGGAATGTTATTTCAATATACTGTTTATGCATAAGCTATACTCCTTAAATGCTTATATTACAAATTTTCTATTATAGGTTTTCTTTCCCCCCCCCCCCCTTTTTTTGAAAATTTCTATTATGGATGTTCTAAATCTTAAATACTCATACAAGTAATTCTACCGCATAGGAACATAGCAGCAATGCGTACCCCTTTTATTGTCTCCAGAATCATATTTTATAAGCCAACTAATTTTTTTTTAGTTTATGATGATTTAATCTTATACATTTACCAAGTCCCAATTGAAATATTAAATTTCACTTAAAAAAAAATTGCCTTCGTTGCGGCTGGAACCTCTTTCAAAGTTCTAACAGTAATCATGCAACGCACGATCCCGGCTAGTAAATAAATAAAATAAATAAATACCAACATATAAGAACTTTGACTACTATTGAAAAGTTGGATCTTGAAAATGGAATTCTAAGTTCTATACCTGGCGCTCCGGTGTCTCCTTTCTTGATCATGCCATATATATCCAATCTAAAACGCAACCTCGGATTGTTGCTGCCATTTACTGAATATGTAAGGTACTTTTCATTCTCATTTGCGATGTAGCTAAAGATGGCAGAATTATCGTAAGATAATCTGGAAGCAAAGTCGAAATGTCCATCACGCCAAAGGCCACTAGTCCAGTACAAATTTCCTTGCCACCAGACCATCAATTGGCTTGTGCCATTAGGGTCTCCACCGAAGGTAAATGATCCCAAGGCTGGGGCTTCCTTGCTAATCCAAGAAGTGAGTGACCACTTATGCCCTGTTCTGAAATCAATTCCAATTTTCATTCCAGGCAAAAATGTGTCTGTAGGGTAATCAAAGCTTTGCCACAGTGTCCTGTTTACAGATCCATCTGGATTCAGTTCAGTCAGCACAAAATTTCCATTATCTTGCAGTTCAGCAGTTGTATTCATACTAGCTCTTGGGCTATTATCAAAAACACTGCGAATAATGCCGCCAGCATACGTAATCTTCAACTTTCCATCAGTGTCAATTATGAGGCTCCCTGATGCATCAGGAATTGGAGTATTACGGTTGGCTATCCATACTGTTTTGGCATAAATTGGCACATCGTTAAATTCATTGTATAATATGCCTAAATAGCGGCCGTTTGAATTGTCTGGACTGAAGAACTGCAATCTGAACTCCTCTTTTGCTGAAGTCAGGAACTCCCAATCCCTCATCGGCTGCTGCCCCTGTAAGATCGTGTCTCCTCTGTTGTCTGCATAGGCATAGGCTGCCAGGTTCGTAAAAAACAAGTAGAATAGAAGAACAGGAAAGTGGCACAATTTTCTTGTTCCTTTCATCAACATTAAATGGAAACTTGTTGCAGGTGACAGAACGGAAGGAATTCTGATCTAAGCTGCAGTGGCTTGACTTCATGCATTGCTCTTTTTCTTTACTTTTTGGGGACCGCAGAGACTAGAAAAAGAGAGAGAAGAATAATCAACTCAAAAAATTAGGATACATTATGGGGAAATCAAACTTCTATTGAAGAGAAGCAAATGAAAGGCTTTTTATAAAAATTCTCGTAGAATCGAGAATGAAGTTCCGTTTCTTATTTCGTTTTCACCAACTTTTTCTTTCCTTCGTTCTACGGTGCGGTAAAAGTCTAGCCTCAAAGTATACGCTACCGAATATTGACGTTTCAACGGAATCAAACGTTCCAATTCTTTGCAATTCATCTTCACTTCTTGAGCTCCATCATCACAACAACTTGATGCAGGACAGGCCTTTCTTGAATGACAACTGGTAAATTTTGATTTTTTATCCAACTTTACCAAATTTGATGTTATTTCATGTTCCTCGGTTGAATTATTTCATGCAACTGAAGGTACACACTGCATCACTTGTTCATCTTAAACTGATTACCAACTATTTCTATATTTGCTAATCGATCTTCACTCACAAGACATCGATATATGGTGGGTGCTGAATTCATTAAATAATAATAATTTACTCTTAAAATGTAAAACTATAGTAGTGACGGGCAAGGTTATATCCAGACCAGTAAGGTTTAATCTTTCAAACGTTAAACAACTAAAATAAAACACGAGGTTGGATTTTGATGAGTAACATAAAATAAAACAAAAAGTACATATATATATATATGTATGTATATTTAAGTAAACGATTTAAAGTGCAAAAATGCTAAAAATACAAATTGATAAGAAAATAATGTATGTGACAAATATCCAACCCAAGGTATAATCTCAGAATTGATTCTAACAATTGATCATTGATACAAATATAAAACCCTTTATTCTTTCCCTAAATTGGTTATGATTATTCATACGATCGAATAACCTATATTTTCTTGCTTTTTCGATAACCAAGATAAGTTCATTAATTATTTCCTTTACTACTAAACAATCTTAGGGACCTTTTTAGGATTTAATTTCTTAACTATATTAAAAGCTAGAAAGATTATCAATTTTAAGCAATGAAAAAATACGATTAATTTATTTAAACTAGGTTATATATTTCTATAACATGAATTGAATACCTTAATTATATTCAATTTGTTATTTTACCACTTAAATTATAAATTTTTAAATAATTACAGATTTAGAATTCTAACTGACAATTTACTATTCTAACGATTAAATAACGTGCACTTTATCTAATCAATCAAAACAATAATATAAATTATCACAAGAAATATATAAATAGGTAAAGAATATAATAAAATCAACTAGATCTCACAATTATTCTAAGTGTTTGGCAAGAATCCAGATTATAATCTGTAACGTGACATCATTTGATTGATTGTTTTGTGTAAAAATTCAACAATTACGGCTTGACTTTTACTTTTTGACTTTTTGAAAACAGAGAAACCAATAAAACGATGCCGTGTGACAGATTATAATCTAAATTATAATCTAGGTGTATTGTCAAACACATTGATTGTAAAATCAAAACTTCAATGATCTTGTGATGGAAAAAATAAATTAGTTATCCATTGATTACAGAAAAATCACCAAAGTGTGTTTCATCGTGTTCTGTCCGAGTGGATCCCGATTTCTTTCTTCAAGTTTTCTTCGCCGTCTCTTTTTGTGGAGGAAAACAATTCAAGTTTTCTTTTTGCCCCCAGGTCCTCAATTTTCACGTGTAGACGGATTCCCCAAGTTCACGTCCCCATTACCATTACAATCAATGACGGCGTCTAACCCTTTTTGTCTTTTTCTGCCGGTCCGTCTTTTTGTGCCCCCAAAAAATTGAACTCCACCCTTTTTGCCCCCAAAGTCTCTTTCCCTTTTTCCCCCGTACAAACTTCTCATTTAAAAACAATTCGGTCCAATCCAATCTCCTAAGTCCATCTCTTGTCGATCCAAAACAAGCTGTGCGCTCGCCTTAAACAAAATTCATTTTGGACCCGTGAATCTCTTGAGCTCCAATATCTCTTTTAAAATTTGTTGAATTGTGCCCATTTTGAATCAACTCCTTAGATCGGAAGAGCACACGTCTCAATTAATATGTAAATATTAGATATTTGAAATAAATAAAGTATGGGAAAAATAACACAATTTACATAGCATTTATATACTTTATCAAATATATAAAACCGCGGCGTCCTTACCTAGCTTCTATATATAACTGAAATTGATAAATAAATAAGATAATAATGTGTAAAAATGACTTGTTCACAGGCACAGCTGTTAATGTTGTGCACGTCCACTGTCCACATAATGCCAGAGCCCAGTAGAGGCAGGTGATCAAGATCATGGAGCCCTGTTATAAAAATCCGAGTTAATTTGTTAAAATTTGGAAGCTGCTGATTTTACATTCCACTTCCTGTAATAACTGCCCTCTTCGCGCCATATTCTTCCTTTAACCACTGCATAATACTAACTAGGATAAATAAGACTAGCTTTAGAATTAACCATTTTAAGTTCGTTCATCTTCTTTAATGGCGAATTGAATGAATGAATCTAAATTGTTAAATTCACCATTTTTTAAACCTGATGAAATTCTTCATTGGTAATTAAGATACCCTTAATTTTTATTTCATGAAAAACCCAATCATTTGCTTCTTTCTTTTTCAACTGTGGATGTATGGATAGATTTTCATTTTCTTGATGGTTTATTTCTTGCTTTCTTTGAAGGGACTGATTTTACAGCTTCTTTTCTTTCCTTTCTAGCTCTTCAATACATGCAACTTTTTTTCTTGGCGTACCATCCAGTTTCAGTAAAAGAACAGCCCCCAGGACTTCTTTTGTTGTCAAATCGTTGTCTACTTTAAGAAATTATTAAGAGTGCCGGGTTAAACAAACAGAAATGAAGATGTTTAACTGTTTGTTCAGAAGCAAGTTTTACTCCAAATGGTAACAAAAAAGATTTACCATTCTCTGAATATTTTTCTTGATCTTCCTTCTGTTGAATTGTATTTCTTTTCTGGGGTGTTCTCGATGTAGCAAGTCGGTGACTAAGCTGACCAAGACTCGAATCGATATAATAAGGAAGAAGAGAAATGCAATGCAAAAGTACATGAGGAATGATATTGCTGATCTTCTTAGAAATGGATTTGATGTCGATGCATTTAAAAGGGTAAGGATTGCACTTTGCCTGGTTATTTACTCCTAGAGTAGACGTGCTTTTAATATCGTTTTTTGTAACTTGTACTTCATTTATGATGGCAGAACAGGCCGAAAGACTTCTTGTGGAGATGAACTTATCCACCCGTTATGATCTCATAGAGCTATTTTGTGCTCACATATCAAGTCATCTTGCTGTCTTAGATAAGCATAGGTATACAAGAATCATTTATGATAAGTGCACTTCAGGACTAAGTAGTTATGTATATTCTAGATGCCCTTATTTCAGTAATCCTTGTTCAATGAACCTTAGAAATACAGATAAGAACAAAATATCATTTATGATTTACTTGAAGTATATTTCTTATTCTTGAAGAGAATGTCCCAAAGAGTGCAAGGAAGCCGCGTCCTCTCTGATGTTTGCAGCAGCAAGATTTGCTGATCTGCCGGAATTACATGATCTCAGAGCATTATTTTCCGAGAGGTTTGGGAAATATCTCGACTGTTATGTCAGTCAAGAGGTATCCATTATGACCTGTGAAAGCAATTTGTGTATGGCTTTTCTTTCCCTTGTATATCCATAAACTAAAATTTTCTGTCTCTTGTACTCAGTTTGTAGACAAGGTGAAGCAGGGCCAGCCGTCAAAGGATATGAAGATTCAGTTGATGCGAGAAATAGCATCAGAATCTGGTCTGGAATGGAAATCGGAAGCTTTGGAAAATGAAATGTACAAATCAACTGAATCTAAACAAGTAAGCGCCCCTTATATTCCTTTTTCATCTTCTGGATATCCTTGTTTATTACAGTGAATAAGCTGCCTCTTTTGCAGGACTGGATGAAGAAAAACGATGAAAGCAAAAATCGTGTCCCCCAAATTGATATCGCTGAACATTCTTCCCATAAAAGTAGAGATGCAATTCATCCCATCAGAGACAATGAAGTGGAGACTACTAGAAGAAACGATAAGACAAACGGTGTAGAAACATTTAAAATGGATTCTGGTGAGGAAGAAGAAGAATCTTTTAGCCACAAGAGACGCCCTCATCCTCGTATCAAACCAGAAGTCGAGAAATCCAGAGCTGGGAACTCAGAATTCTGCAGGTAACAATAAAGAGAAGAAGAAGCATTTAACAGAAAGAAATCCAGAAAAACCAGAAGAGGAGAAAATATTCCTGAAATACTCCGTTGATAGTGGTAATGGTCAAAGTGAAGAGGAAGAAGAGATGCTAGACAGGCTCCTACTACATTATGCTGGAAAGAAGTCGCCTTTTGAAACAGAGGAATGGGATTTGGTTGATATTCGACCTAGTTGTGATACGTCAATGGACACGAGCAAAGCTACAAAATGCTCAAGAAACAGAAATGGATCTTCAAGGGGAACGGCTTCTCTTCCAGTTGAATTAACGAGTCCACCTGAAACGTCAAAACAACATGCTCGAGCCTCATCTCTACAGCCAGAGATACTGAATTCAGACCGACATGTGCATCCTAAGCTACCGGATTATGATGAATTTATAGCTAGGCTTGCAGCTTTTAGAGGAAAATAAATAAATTATATTTATTCATCCATCATTACATTTATGTGCAGATCATTCGACTGCATAATACCTTCAATCACATTTTAGACTCAATATATTGAAGCTAGATTTATTGCAATAACTTTCGTAGGTTTTCAGTCAACTGCTGATGCCTGAGTTGATTAATCTATATATATATATATATATATATTTAGTCAACAGTGTGTCTGGCTCAATTTGATTGTAGACTCAATCAACAATTTGTCTGGCTCTTTTCAAATACTAAATGATGTCATTATTCTATTATTATTATACTTTTCTTTATTATTATACTTTTCATTTTAATCAATTAATTTAATATTTTTATTTTAGAACTCTATTTATATATTAATTTAATATTTTTATTGACCATATTTATATATTAATTTAATATTTTTATTTCAGAACTCCATCAACATATTACATTTTAATTAATTTTATTATGTCCATTGTATAATTTCATGATTTTATGTTCTCTTAATATATTATATTTTACTTTCTCAGTATAATATGTCCGTGAAACACATAAGTGTTAAATATATTAGTCCTTAAATTTACGGGTGTGAAACTAATATAGATTATATGATCGGATTTTATTGCCTTTAAAGAAAATAAAAAATAAGAATTAATAAAAAATTATTGGTTCATTTATTATACTTTTTCTTATTATTATGTTTTTTCTTTTAATCAATTAATTTAATATTTTTATTTTGAGACCCTATCTATATATTTATTTAATATCTTTATTTCATAACTCTATCTAAATTTTACATTTAATATTTTTATTTTAAGACTCTATTTATATATTAATTTAATATCTTTATTTCATAACTCTATCTAAATTTTACATTTAATATTTTTATTTTAAGACTCTATTTATATATTAATTTAATATTTTTATTTCAGAATTCTATTTACATATTACATTTTAATCAATTTTACTATATTCGATTGTATAATTTCATGATTTTATGTTCTTTTAATATATTATATTTTACTTTCTCATCATAATATAGTCAAAAAACGCACAAGTGTTAAATATATTAGTCTGTAAATATACGGGTGTGAAACTAATATAGATTATATTATCGAATTTTATTGCCTGTAAAATAAATAAAAAATAAGGATTCATAAAAAAAATATAGGTTCATTTATTATACTTTTTCTTATTGTTATATTTTTCTTTTGAATCATTTAATTTACTATTTATATTTTGAAACTTTATCTATATATTACATTTTAGTTAGATATATTTCACATTTGACTAATGAGTTTAAATTGTATGAAAATAGAAAATATGTCAATCTTGATTTCAATACTACTTTCCCTTATTATTATACTTTTCTTTTTAATCATTTAATTTAATACTTTTATTTTGGGAATCTATCTATATATTACAATTTCATTAGATATATCTCATATTTGCCTAATAGATTTTAATTTTACTTTATTCGATTGTGTACTTTTATCATTTTATATTCTCCTACTCTATTATATTTTATTTTATCAGCATAATATGTCCGCGAAACGCACAGGTGTGAAGCATGTTGTGTCCATCAAACACACGAGTGTGAAACTAATATATATTATACTATTAGATTTTATTATCTTTAAAGGAAATAAAAAATATGAATTAATAAAAAATTATTGATTCAATTATTATACTTTTCCTTTTAACCATTTAATTTAATATTTTTACTTTGAGACTCTATCTATATATTACATTTTGGTCAGATATATCTTATATTTGCCTAATAGATTTTAATTATATAAAAATAGATAATATATCAACTGAGATTTCAAGATTATTATTATTATTATTATATTTTTCCTTTTAATCATTTAATTTAATATTTTTTTGAGATTCTATCTACTATTACATTTTGATTAGGTATATCTCATATTTTCTTAATGAATTTTAATTTTACTTTGTTTGATTGTATAATTTTATGATTTTATATTCTCCTACTCTATTGTATTTTACTTTATCAGTATAACATGTCCATAAAATACACAGTTGTGAAGTATATATAGTATGTTTGTAAATACATGAGTGTGAAACTAAATATAAAATTATGCTATCGAGTTTTATTGTATTTAAAGGAAATAAAAAATAAGAATTAATAAAAAATTATTGATTCATCGAGATATTGATGGACTAGTAACAAGAATTTAAAACTATGTCAACAAAATAAAGAATTGATTATATGCTACTTGCAAATATACGATGCACATTAGTTCTATATAGGTTGTGTTTTTCAATTTCTTTATAATATTAAACTTGACAAGTATAATTATGTTATAGTTTATATATGAAATTTCTTTAAAACTCTATGCACGGGTGGAAATCTAGTGGAGAAAGATGCGAGAGAAATAAGATTGCGCGAAAGTGGGTTAAAAAAGGGGCCCATTAAGCTCCGAACGGTCTGTTAGTTTTAGCCAAGGCTAATCTCCTCCTCAGCTTCCAGTGGGCCAAATGCTCTAGCCCAAAATACTTCACGGCCTGAGATTCTGGCCCATTAATATTGTAAGTGGTTACTGATATCGGACCATAAAAGCTCAATGATCCTACCTGAGGCCCATTTATCTTTTGATGGGCCTTAGCCGTCAGACCAATAAGCTTTTTCTAAGGCCTAATAATAATTCAATTGGCATGAATATCTGAATGGGTCCTGTCCGTGGCCTATTAATATACTTATGGGCCATAGTTAGGTTAACGGGCTGTAGACTATAACCCATTAAGCTTTCTATTGGCCCTACTTACTCATTAATGTGACGTAAGCTTTGGATCATTTATCTCGTAATGGGTTTGTCTTTGTTGCCCTTGAATCTTTAAATGGGCTGAAAGATTGGCCCATTATGATGCTTCTTAAAATCGCATTAGAATTTCATGGGCTCTCGTTTGTAACCCATTAAGCTATTTTGGGCCGTAACTACTCATTTAAGATTTGTTCGATGATGAGTCGCCATTGTGGCCCATTAAGCAGCTTTTGGTCCATTTAGCTTTGGATTGACGGAGTTATCATACCTCCGCCGGAAAAACTTCGGTGTAGGAATCAATGGACCGTGAGGAGCGATTGCAACGACCAACGTCACCACCACCTCAAGGCGAAGATTTGGTGGAGGAGCAAGTGATGAGTGAGGTTCACCTGGGATGCCCCACAAACCACTCTGGAACCCATGTCTCCTACTTCACTATCTTACTTCCTCCTCGTAGGATTCGTCCTTGGACAACGTTTTAGCTGGATAATTATTCTACTTGCAGTACTACATGTTAACCTGCTATTATATTCTTTGAACTGTTAATTTGAAGAGAGAATATTTCGGGTGTTTGTGAACTGTGTCTGTGTCATTTAGCTAGCATTACTATTGATTGAATGTTTCTTTCTGATTTTTTTTTTAAATAATATGTAAACCTCTGAATTTTAAATTATGTAGAAAATGAATTTAAGAAGAGCTTTTAGCGGTGACTTGAATTCGGTGGAAGCAAAGGATGTTCCTAACTTGGATGAAGATGGCGATCTTATTCTCACTCGCCGAAAGAGTAAGTTACTTTTAACTAATTAAGAAAAAGACACCAAGTTATTATCCTTATGATACTTTTATTTTGTTTCTGTGGAGCTCGTTTACCCCTTTTCATCTCATTTTTGAGTTAGACGCATTTTTACTTGGTTTTAGTGGCATACCAAGTGGAGAAATGCAAGAAATTTTGTTTCTTGTTGTTGATAATTTAATATTTTGCAACTCTGTTACTTATATTTGCAATGGAATTCAACCAAGAACATTGTTAAGTTATTTCCATCGACTGGACAAATATAAATTTCAATACTTGAAGTACTAACTGGAGAACAAGAGAAGAAATTATACCAATCACTGAGCCTCTTCAACTCAAAATTAAGGTAGTCTATCAACAAATCAAGTGACTATAAAAATAATTCAAGAACTTCTTTTCCCTAATTCGCAGAAAAATCCAGGGACTATTTTGTTATTAGCATCCAGCATAACATCACCTCATCAATTCCAAGAGTTGGTTTGCAGGTAATAAGACCAACATCCAGTGAGCAGACTCTTCGGTTCGAATTTACTCGTATATCAGCACATCTTTATAAATGATCAGGTTTTCGTGTTTTAATAACAAAAAACGAGCTTCAGCCTTCAGATTAAATCAATAATATCACTGTTGTTGTTTCTTGTCTCCGAGATTCAGTCCTTGACAAGCCACAAATTGTAGTTCTTACTTTTCTATTATGTATCAATATTCTGTTTTCAGGTCTGGAGAGCAGAGTTGGTATTGGCTGATTTTGTGTTACATATGATGTATACCTCATCTGCATTTCGTGAAATCATAGCAGTAGAACTTGGTGCTGGCACAGGTTAAGTTTCTTGTGCTTAGTTAAATGGTTAGTTGCCTGGCTTATACTCAAGTAAATAAATTTTAACAACTACTATCTATTGTTAAGATTTATAGTGATAAGACCTTCACAAAGTCTTTTTACAGAAAGCCACTGAAACTTCTATTGTTGGGTTCTAGATTTCTTCTGATTATGAATCTGAACATTATTAACTCTTGAATGACAGGATCTTGTTGCACTGTCTTTCCCAGGTTTGGTTGGGATGTTACTTGCACGTGTTGCAAAAGCTGTCTTCATTACTGGTACAACACTAATAAAGAGCTTGTTATCCAAAAATTAAAACTATAATTCAAGTTGGCCAAAAATGTTTCTTATCCAAAAATATCATACGACCACATGCCACTACTCAGATCCGTAGGTTTATAATTTAGAAGCTAACATCTATGAACAAACAGAGTTACCCATATTCATTGTGTTATAATTCTAGTATTTTTCACTTAGCTCATTATCAAAATTATCTACACTAAGCATATTTTAGAGCTACCATTCATCTGATTTTAAACTTGTGGAGCCATAATCAATTTTTACACTATATTTATTATTTTTGGTCCATTATGATTTACATTTGTATATTTGTTATTTACGTGTAAGCTTTCTTGTTTGGATCTTGTTGGATGTCTCAAATATCTGAGAATTTGCATTCATATCTGATTATAAAATTGGAAAGCACATTAGAAGTGTTGAATTTGTTGCAACATAAAATATAAATTGATGTTTTTGCATTAGGGGACCATCTTATTTTTTGATAAGAATACCAAAATGGTAAAAGTATTTTACTGCATATCACAGATTTACAGGCCAAGACCCATGTGGTCTGATGGCATCCAAGTTGGCTTCGCACACCCTAGACCAAGTTTCGATTCCTCTCCTCTACAATCCCTTTCGAATTCAAAAAAAGAAAAAGATTTACGGGGTCAAATGGTACATTATTCAGACATGCATCTACATGTGACCTCTATAATGGATATATCACTACTGCTTGTTAGCAGGGGCAATTTTTCCTTTCTATGTATGACCTTTATGAGGAGACTAAAGAAAATTTCTTTAATAGAAAGTTAACAGTTTCAACTGATTGTAAATTTCAAATAGTGGCAAGATTATTTCTTTTGTTTTCTCTTCTTCCCTTTGCAATACCAATGGTCTGTAATTCTGATAATGCAGGTGCAGAAAGTATGGCTACGAATATGTGGTTGAGATTGGGAGACATGATTGCTTTTTTGCCCTCCCAGTCTCAACCACAATGCTGATTGAATAGTAAAAGTATGATTTAGAGTCTTAAGAGTATGGATAAATCACTGTGGCACATTATATTCTATGTTGGCAGAGGTAGCACCCTATATTGTTAGAAACAAGTTATTTTTATTTGCTGGCAACTGGCCATAGCAAAGGCCCACATCTGGATGCTAAAGGGAATAAAAGATTATATATAACATTGATTATGTAAAACTAATGATCTTATTTTTCATGATTCAGCAAAATATTGCATTTCAAATTTTTTATTAATGGCTGTGAGTTTTCATCCTAAATATTAATATTTTACATTGGGATATTGTTATTTTAAAGACATCAATATTTTGAATATGCTAACATTTGATACTCATGCTTCATTATATTAAATTTTTGATCTATCAGCCATTCCTTGCAGACCATGGTGATGAAGTGCTTCAAAACTGTTATCGGAATATTCATCGGAATACTGGAGTATTCAGCAGCAAGGCATCTATCTATGTACGTGAACTTGATTGGAATAATCCGTGGCCCCCTCAAGTACAAGATAGTTCATCACAGCAAGGGTAGTTTTTCTTAGAGCCATGGTCGCTCGAAATTCTTAACCATTTATGTTTACATTTTAGCAACCAGAGCAACCGGAGCTGTCACTTATTTTGAATCTGGAAAATTGACTAACTAGGCATGCTATTATTCATTCCTCACGTATATAAACAATATGCTATTATCACTAGATGAATGGTTAGTTTCTTATTAATCCGAGCTGCATTTTAAATGAATGATGCTATTTATCTAGACTGGAGACCGGTTGGCATCACTACATTAGAGGATAAGTTGATATGCATAAATACATGGGATCCTCATTTATTCAATGGCTAATGTAGTGATGACAACAGGTCTCCAGTCTAGATAAATAGCATTATTCATTTTAAATCTCTTAGATCTTACTAATATTTTATTAAGTTCAAGTCATGAACTCCTGCTCATAAGGAAATATGTAATCCCTGAAATGGGGGACTATCCAGCTTTTCTAAAGTTTTCAGGGAACCTAGAATGCGTTTCTTTGAACTTTATAGAATCTAAAATTCGTGCATTCTGTGATGATTATTGGTAAATTTGATCATTTGGTAACTTCCATTATCTTTTTTACCCCGATCATCACTGATCATCAGGGCTTCTTATTTCTAATAGTATATACAGTAAATAAGTCTTTACTAATATCTATTTCTTTAACATGTATATATCTAGCCATTATATGGATATCAACTTTGATATATTGTTATCTGTGGTACGGACATTTTCAACAAGTTGATCAGATGTTCAAACTAACGTCCCACAGACCCAATCTTTTCACTAGGTTGATGTCAGATGCAAAATGCTTGTTTCCTGCTTGTTATGAATACACCTTGCTTTTCATTTCTTTTAGTCATTTAGTATATATCTAGAATGATAAATTGATCTACAGAAAGTGAAAGTTGAAACTTAAAAGTTTTTCTGTGCAGTTATGGGTGGAGCATATCAGAAATTGAAGAGATTCAGAGAGCTTCTTTGCTTGTAGCTGCTGATGTAATTTATAGTGATGACCTAACTGATGCATTCTTCAATATTGTAGAGTTACTCATGTGCAAAAATCAAGAAAAGGTACAACCATGAAGATGGAATTTTTACTTTATAGTAGTAGCTATAAACAGCTTTTATTACTTAAAATGGAAATCATTTGACAGCCTAGGAGTGCTTCTTAGGCTGGCCGGCCTATCATAAAATGGTATTCGCTTGGAGTCTTTATATTATTATTATTATTATAATTATAATATTTAAATCGGAGCTTAAAGACATCTCTTCAGGGAAGGAAAGAGAGAGAAACAGAATAACTAAATACGACCTTGAAATTAGATCAAATTGTGTTAGCACATCTTAATAACTCAATTAATATATAATATATATAATTATATAAAAATAAATAAATAAAAAGGAAAAACATCCCAGCGCTAGAATTTTTTAACTTTAGAAGAAAGATGCATGTTTTGATAAATTGTATAGATGAGATTTCATTTTTTAAAATAGAGAGGTTCCATGATGGTTGAATTCATGTAGGAAGTAGCACAGCTGTAGAAATCAGTTTTGGCTTGAAGCAGGTCAAATCCCACTTGGAAAGAAAATAACGATCCTGACAAAGAAAGAATCTCTATAAATCTTGTCTGCACAAGGTGAGGAATGCTGCTTATGTTTCCTGTTTTCAGGTGTTATATTTGGCTCTTGAAAAGCGTTACAACTTCACCATTGATAATCTTGATGTTGTTGCAAATGGTTATTCGCACTTCTGCAGTTATCTTGATGATTATGAAGGTAAACAGCAAACAGCATTGCTTAAAGCGTGCTAGATCCACTGCATTTATTTGTTTTATTTTGCAACTCTCTACTAAAATGTGCTACAGGTGGTGCAGAAGATGATCCCAGAGATGAAGGCTCACATAGCTTTGTGGGCAAGAAGATCAACCTTGCAGATATTCCACAATACGTGATAGAATATGACAGAGGAAATGATGTTGAGATTTGGCAGATTGAGTACAAGACGACGAAACTGGCATCTTAAGACTGGACAAATGTTGTGTAGAGGTCATTTGTTGAAGTCTTGTGATAACTGAGGTATTAGAACAGTGGAGTAGTAGAAAAGAATTCAGCTGCGTGTTACCCCAAATTTGAATAAATAAATATATCGTTTTGTCTTACATCATTTCTTTTTGGATGACAACATTAAAGCACACAGATATTTGTACATAACTTTTCATCTCGAGCAGCAAAACGACATTCTGCCCGGCGCTTTATTCTGTAAGATCATGCCAATGGGGTGCGAAAGACTAGTTTTGGCCAACTGTTTTGCTGCAAATGAAACAGCACAAATAACTTAGCTGAAATGCTGTTCTAAGTTCTAAAAGAAAAGTAAAGAGGTCGATCATATGCTTTATTTGTGGCTTACCGACTTCATAGAAAGAACTCATTAATATTTTGGGCAGTTTTTGCAGATGTTTCCATGAAGAGCATCCCATTTTCCTCAGAAAGTCTCTCCGTCCTGCAATAACTCTACGAATGTTCGGGAATTTCATCGCAACCATTTTGCTCTACCGCTTCTATATACAACGACATGTTTATGGAACTCGGGAACAAATAAATCCGTTCAGTTCACTTAAAACTTCTGCATGGCATAATTCAATATAAATCGGGAAATTTTATTTATACGTCATCTGGGACCTGTCTACTCGACTTTAAGTCTGACTTGTTTGCCAAAAAGGCCATCACCATATTTGTATTGGCTGAGGGGTAAAAATTACAAGCACAAGGAACTAGTATAAACCGGAAAATACAGCTTATAAATTTTAGGGTTAATTTCACAAATCGTCCCCAACCTTTAGGTTAAGAATCGGTTTCGTCCCTAACATTTTTTAAGACACACCACAGCCCTCATCCTTTGAAAAATACCCACAAATTGTCTTTTTGTACACTATTCCATAAAATTTTTAATAAAAAGAAGATTATACCCTTGAGACTTTTTAAATTTTTTTAAAAAGGGTTTAAAATAATAAAAAATTAAAAACTACCCCACCCCTCTTCGGCAGCCACAAATGGGGGGTGAATCCCCCCATTTTGCTGCCGGAAATGGCAGCAAAATGGCTGCCATTTCCGGCAGTATTTGTGCTGCTTTGCTGCCATTTTCGGCAACATTTGTGCTGCTCAAATGACAACACAAATGGGGGTGACTCCCCCCCCCCCAAAAAAATTTGCTACCATTTTCGGCAGCAAAATGGGGGGGATTCACCCCCCATTTGTGGCCGCCGGAGAGGGGAGGGGCGCGTGGGGTGGGATGGGTTGTATTAGTTTATTATTTTTTAAACTTTTTTTTTTTAAATTCAAAAAGTTTTAGGGGTATAATTGTCTTTTTTTAAAAATTTTAAGGAATTGTGTAAAAAAGGACGATTTGTGCTTATTTTTAAAAGGTTAGGGGCTGTGGTGTGTCTTAAAAAAAGTTAGAGACGAAACCGATTCTTAACTTAAAAGTTGGGGACGATTTGTGAAATTGACCCTAAATTTTATGTCGCGTCTCTTTTCATTGTCATATCTATACTCACTAAAGCTGTTAAACAATGTACATTGAGAAGATCAAATAGTATAAATTCTCAAGAGATCTACCTTTGCCCCTGCGTTCTTCAACCCATTCTTTTGCCCTTATGAATGTGTCCTGAAAACAATTAACTCGGCAACTAGAAGATCTTTTTTAATCATGTCTAATCTAATATAATAAACAGATTCTCAAAATGAAAAAAAAAATTGAGAATACAAATAGGTACCATGCTTGTGATATCATAAACAACAATGGCAGCTGCGGCATCCTAATAGTACATAGTGTTGGGAATTAAATCTAATTCTCCAATTACGCCCACAGGATCGCTGTTCAAAGAATTTAATTGAGACAAAGAAAATAAAAGACGAAGACAAAGTTAACGGGCTGTCAAAGATTTTCACTATATAATTAAAGTCGCTACGATCATATAGAATTTTCACTCGCCAAAACCCATCACTCAAGTGTTATAAGAAAAATATAACAAGTTTTATCGTATTTACCAATTTCTACCCTTTGCCCAACCCGCAAAGAACACAAGAAATATCAAGACGCTAGGCTACTATTTTTCTTCACAAAACTATCTGACCCGACCTAAGTGATACCGGAAAAATCATCCCTAGTTTTGTCACACTTAATTTTCTACTCTTTGAATAAACCACAAAGAGTTACAAGAAAACTGTGAAGGTACTATACTCACCGATTTTTCCCTCAACTCACTTGTACCACTTGTGTATGAAAAAAGAGGAAGATACCTCTATTTATAGACTTTGTTGACTTAAAGGACAAGACAATTCCTTCTATGATTTGAATTCCTTTTCCTCCAATAATTCTATTTCTTCTTTTCTTTTCCTTTTTAACTTTCAATTATTTTTGGCAACATACCCAACACATAGGAGCTAAACTGTAGTACGTTTCCCGCCCTGTTGTATCCCATATATCAAATTTAATAGTGGCTTCTGGTAATGATATTATTATCTGGGTAAAAAAAGCCGCACCTATTACTGGTTCCTGCAAGTTATATTAGATATTGTACTATCCTAGTCGTATTTAGTGTGTTATAATAAATACTTTCGTAGTTTAAACTGTAATTGTAACAAACCTGGATAACGACGGATGCTTGCTTTTACTATACTCACGAATTTGGCGAAACAGCCAAAACTTCGATAGAGACGGTGCCTTCTCATATAGACTTACCGTCACTAGACTTGAGAACTAGTTGCTGAAACTAAGTCTTTGAGAAGTCGCAAGACCATTGAATGTGTTTCTATTCTAGAGCAAGCACAATTCTCCTAGCAAGTATAACAACAAATTCAGATAGCTGACTAAAACTTCAATAAGAATGAGAATCTGTCATTGGTGACGAAGAACTCATTTGATTGTAGACATAAGATCATCAACCATAAGATACCTAAAAAAGTTTATTTGTTTAGAAGGCATAGATGAAAATATATGCATGACAGAGTCGGACACTAAACAAGATCCAAATTTTCATAAATTGTACTGTCAAATTCATCAATAGTGATAGTTAATCATCACCCAAAAATAGGATAGTAAATAAATAATCAAAATAAAAAAATAAAGAGGACACCCACACACACACACACACACAGGATAAAGAAAAACAAACACAGACGCATACCCACGAGCTTGCCCCGCAAGATCTTGTTTCCAGGCCTCTCCATTCGACAATTTTTACGTTCATACAAACATAACAAATTGAGGATGGTTTAAAGAAAAAATAAAGCGCGTGATTCTTTTCTGATAACAATTTTGTGAGCATAACACAATCAAGAAACGGAGAATGCTAGGTTCGATTAAGCCCTTTTTGACTGGCTGTTCTGTCTACTAACATTTCACGGGCGCTTTAACATTCCCACAGCATGTTTTAAATAACACACAAGAAGAAATTACGTGTCATTCTCAAACTCCGTGAATCCAT
>CAVNYN010280850.1:0-15169 GCA_963692815.1 Nyctanthes arbor-tristis | reverse complement strand
AATTTTAATTACCTACACGTAGCCCCCCCCCCCCCCAAAAAAAAAAAAAAGCCTCCTCTCGTTGTTGAAAAGTTTGACCCGAGCATGGTATTTAGAACATCACATTTCTTTTGAAAAATCATATACTCGCCACATTTCTTTTGAAAATCTTATACTTGTCTCATTTCTGATATAATACTAAACTTTAATAAAAATTGAACCCAAAAGTATTTTATCCCTTTGTACCGCAAGAAACCAACTTTTCCCTCGACTATCTTAAATCCTTACTGGGCATCAGCTACGTGTAATGTACATTAATATTGTAATATCCCGTGAAATTTAAGTTACATTTGATGATAATGGAATAATTGCTTCCGTTGCACTAGAAGATTTCAAGATGTTTACTCAATTGAAGCCAAAGAAGAATTTCGGTCCTTAATCAACCTCAATCAAAGTGAGGTGACTTAATCACAAGACACCACAAAGTACAAGGATATCTCGAGCAATAAAGGAGTAAACCTAATTTTGCCACACAGCCTTGCAAGATGTACTGCTTCAGATTGTGCCACATGTCGCAACGTCATTGGCAAAACTCAAATTTAATTAAAACTAGCTAATTTTCAACTATTATAAAAAGGGTTATTAGTCTCCAAAGTTTCCCAAGCATTGTCCACACCCCAACCTCTCCTCCCTTACACCCAAATTCGTCCACCGTTATGGTGGGATAAAGAATAACCCAAAAAACTCACTAAAATATCTGGTTGTCTCTAGAAAAAGGGTCCTTACCATATATAAAACGATTGTAACCTAATGAATAGTTTTAATTGAGGAATTTTAAGGTTTGAAAGGCATTTTCCACTTAGAATATTCAAGGAATATTTGAGGTGGGTAACACATGTCTTGGTTCTTCCTTCTCTTTATACGAAAATGATGATTATCTTGTGAGTGACGCATGTCTTGGCTCTATCCTTTTATATCTATTGGCTCTTTCTTTCGGCTCTTCCTCTCTTTTAGTACTTGTGCCTTTCTTTAATTGCATTTGGTCTTTGATGATTGACGGTGCACCATTACTTTAGATAAATGATTGTTCTTTGCTCTCGGCCATCGCTAGTGACGCTATATACCTGTTCTGCTCTGCTATATGAATTGTTTTATGGTATTATGGCCTTACTACGTGGTCTCGATCATTTTGATTTGTTATTGAATTGTATGGCTTGCGGGTAGAGGCTAAATTAGTGATGTGTCCGGGCTTCGTATCATCGAATCTTTGTGAATGACCTTCTTTGTGCATAAAAATATCTTTTTCTGTATTGTTTTACGTAGACCAACACATGTTGTTATTCACTGAGTACTTTTGTACTCACCTCCCAATCTTCTATAATTTTGTAAGTATTGGATTTAACAGCTCTGTGGTCGGATCGTCCCACAGATGAAGAAAATACATGTATGTGATCGAGACTTCAGCGGGTGGCCGGGGTTTCGTTGTGGGAGGCCGCGATGACTTTAATCATCAAAGTGTGCAGCGAAAGCGCCTATATATTTTGAACTGTATTTATATCAATTTTTAATCGTTAAAGGCTTCCACTATTGTTAAAATTCCTTTCGTGACAAATATATATTCTCAAATTGGAAAAGTACAATTTGAGAATATATTTACTAACATATACCATGTGATTTACTTAATATATTACCTTAATTGTTCTTTTTTATCAATTACAATGCACAATAAATATGGGTACATTGTTAAAAAAAATATTTAGTAAAGAAAGTGAACTATAATTAAGGACAGATAAAAATGAAATAATGAACTCTCTTTGCGGGGAAGAACTATACTACAAACGAGTTTCTCTAACTCTTCTTAAACATTACATAGTAAAATAAATATACTATGATTAGCAAATTCAGATCCGAGTAATGTTCATCCACCCACTGTGAGTGGGGTTATACCGCCTACTTCTGATGTGTCACAAACATAACCGACACACGTGGCGGCGATGTGTGTGCCACATCTGACCATGTCACCGCCACATCAGAAATGAGCGGTGTAACCAACCTATAGTGGGCGGGTGAATAAAATTAATTCAGATCCATCTAAGTTGAGTTTATAAACAAATGTAGATAAGTTTTATATTTATATATATATATATATATAAAACATTTGAATGCAAATGGAAAGTTAAAATTCTTCGATGATTGAACTTTCCTAATACAAGAAAAAGGCTCAGATCCATCAAAGTTGACTTTATACACTAGATCCAAGAATCAAATAATAATTCCATAAGGGGAAAAACAAATGATTGATGCTCTCTTTGAATTTTAACGTTAGCTACCTGGTTTGAGAGTGGACTTTGGAATAAATATTAGTAGCTACTACAATTTCTAATTTCTATTATTTAAATTATTACAAAAGCTAAACATGTGAAAGTATTTGGCAACCAATTATAAATTACATTAAAAATAGTTATATAAATCATCATGTAGTATCATGTTATTGTGCTTTTTTATTAGAAGGGGAAAAAAATATGTCTTGACTTTTGACCACAGCCGTATTTTTTAGTTTTTAAGAAAGAAGTAACCCAAGGAAATAGCGTCGTATAACAATTTGTAAACCAATGTAGTTTATAATCACTTGTCAAACAAACAATTACTAATGTCATACTCACGCATTAGAAGCGAGCTTGCTGAGAGAGTGTTCAATGCCATATAAGTTGTTGACTCACGTCTCTTCGCGCTAGTGGCAGAGCGCCGGAGGCCAATAAATTTCAGTTTTTTTATTTTCATTTGTTTTTTTTCCTTTTTAAAATGATTAAAAAGAAAAATACAATAATTGAACCAATAATTTTTTTATTAATTCTTATTTTTTATTTCCTTTAAAGACAATAAAACATGATAATATAACCTATATTAGTTTCACACTCGTGCGTTTCACAAACGTAATATATTTCACACCCGTTCATTTCACAGACATATTATGCTGATAAAATAAAATATAATAGAGTAAGATAACATAAAATGATGAAATTATACAATCAAATAAAGTAAAATTAAAATTTATTAGGCAAATATGAGATATATCTAACTAAAATACAATACGTAGATAGAGTATCAAAATAAAAATATTAAATTAAATGATTAAAAGGAAAAGTATAATAATAAGGAAAAGTAATATTGAAATCAAGATTGATATATTATCTATTTTCATGTAATTCAAACCCATTAGGTAAATGTGAGATATAACCAAAATGTAATATATAGATAGAGTCCCAAAATAAAAATATTAAATTAAATAATTAAAAGGAAAAATATAACAATAAGGAAATATATAATAATTGAACCAATAATTTTTTTAATTAATTCTTATTTTTTAGTTCCTTTAAAGACAATAAAACTCAATAGCATAATCTATATTACTTTCACACCCGTGCATTTACAAACTATTATACTTTACACCCGTGCGTTTTATGGACATATTATGCTGAGAAAGCATGCAATATAATAGGAGAACATAAAATCATGAAATTATATAATTGGACAGAGTAAAATTGAAATTCATTACGCGAATATGAGATATATCTCACCAAAATGTAATATGTAGATAGAGTTCTAAAATAAAAATATTAAATTAATATGTAGATAGAGTCTGAAAATAAAAATATTAAATTAAATAATTAAAAGGAAAATTGTAACAATAAGTAAAAGTATAATAATAGACTAATGGCGTTAGCAAGTTGGTTTTTTAAAAAAGCCGAACAATAAACAGGAAAATTATTTTTAATTATGTCCGACAATCAAATTGAGCCAAACAAACTATGATTATATGTATATATAGATACACACATTAAATAGGGGTTTAAAAGAAAAATAATATTCCAACTCCTTTTTAATACAAAAGTGGACTATATTTTAGAACAAATGAAAAATGAAAATTGAACCATCTTTTATAGGACGGAGGTAGTATCGTATCTTATATATATATTAAAGTGGGATAGTGATCATATGTAAGTTTTCCCGCCAAAACTACTATGCTACTTTTATATGCCTCTTATATTTTTTTATTTTATTTTATCTTATAATAATAATACTTATCCATTATATTTAGAAAAAAATAATACTTATCTATTAGTTACATTTTACTATTATTTTATTTTATAATAATATACAAAAATTTATATATATTTTTATTCTATATATAATATGTTATTTGTTATCTATTAATGTTTGTCATACATATTCTATTAGTTTTTAGGCTATCTTCAAAGATTTAATATTTCTTTAAAATTTTAACAGTTAATAGACAAATTTCAAGTATTTGGTTATTGGGACTTTTTCTTATTTCGATTAAGTACTTACTCATCAAATTGAGGATATATAATCATAAAGTAAAATTAAATTTGTTTCAAAACTTTTACTTTAATTCAATACGATAAAACGCACGTCATAACACCTAGGACTATATGTTTAGTACATTACTTAATTTACTATTTTTTCTCTGGGAGCACATATATTGTTAAAAATTTAAGTTGAGGGTATACGATAGTAATAATATTTGATGATAATGATTTAGAACAAAAATAAAAAAAATTATTTTAATTATTTTTAGAACGGAAAGTAGTTAAAAATTAATTTTATGTATAAATGGTAAATTATACAAAATTTATTCTTTGTTGTAATATTTCTCACTTCTGTTTTTTGTAATAGAAGACTGCGTACTTTAAATTCTTTAGAGTAGATTTAGTTTATAGTGATGAGTAAAAATGAAAAATAATTTTCAAAGAATTTATGATGAAGAATGAATATGGAAAATAATTTTTCTAATAAATGTATAATCCACACCCTATTGAATAAAGATATGGGTGTAGAGTAATTCTGGAGTTACATAAATTTCATATCCGCTCTTTTCTATAGTTTCTTAATTTCCATACTCAATATGAAATTAATTTTGTAAAAATTCTTCATTCTCATTTTTATTACTTAATATTATTGTTCTATGAATGACAATAATTAGCTTTATGCCAAATGAAAATATTGTACGTTTCGATTTGGTTATATTTATGTATATTAATAATATATGTATATGAGTGAGTAGTACGCAATAAAAATATGATTATTTAATTTTTCAAATTACTAGGCATTTTTTTTTGTTAATTATTATATTCTGTGCAACGCATAGCTATAAAACTAGTTTTTGCAATAAATAAATAATAGTTAGAGTTGTAGGAGATTCTGGTTGGCATATTAAATTATTGAACGTGCTACCAATTTATGGATTTTTGTATTTTAAATTCCTTTTTTTTTTTTTAGGTTTTAACATGGGGGGGGGGGGAGGGGGGAGGGAGGGAGGGGGAGGGGAGGGGACGGACATGTATGATTTGAATCCAGGACCTCAAACCCAGAATATAAATATTCTAACTACTGGACTACAGTTCAAACCACTTGTATTTTTAATTCTTCATATGGGCCATGGAATTTCCATTTTTTTTTTAAATAGTGGAAATCTTTATGATAGTCTTGGACATCGGAGCCACGTGAATCTGTTAGGATTTATAACTTCAGTTTAACGCAGAGAATATCAATTTGTTCAACCTGAATTTAAATTAAATACTAAATAAACTCAAAGATGCAAAAAACAAATGGAATTTGGTGGCGCTTCCCCTTTTTTGGCTCTATTACAATGGGATTGTATGGAAGGAGAATTGAACCCATTAACCAAGAGTTTGAAAGAAAATTAGGACGCTATCAGACTACATGGCATGGGTCTTGACAATTTGGTCATAGTTAACAACCGTAATTTGGAAAAGAAGATAAAAATTCGTGAAACCAACAATCAACCTTAAAGTAAAACTGCAGAAACTACAAAACAGAGATGGAACACAGCCATTATGATCCGGAAAAGAATATCTTGAACAAATCAATGGCTAAGAGAGAGACCCTTTGTTTCTTATTCTCATATTAATACATGGAATCAGAACATTTGTCTAAAAAAATCAACCAAAATCTCAATGGTTAAGTCATGCATAAGATGCTAGAAGCTGAACTTGGATTTTCTTCAATGTTACTAGGACATCCTTCATGCTTGACCTCTCCTTAGCACTTTCCACAGAGCAATTTATTGCCAATTCCATAATGGAACATAAACAATCCAACTTCTCATTGAGGCGTTCTTCGTCGGACCTCAACAAGTTGGAGTCTATTATTTGAAAAATTGCGGTCGGCACATTTTCACAAACCCAACTCCTTAGGTTCAAATCACCTGAAAATCTTTCGTCACTTGGTTTCGCTCTTGTGAAGACTTCCATCAGCATGATACCATAGCTGTATACGTCGCACCCTGTTGACACTAACCCTTCTCGTCCATATTCTACAATCAAATTAAGGATTTTAATAAAAAATTTATGGACTAGAAAATTAATTCAATCTCTAGACATCCAACATGAAACTAAGAGAAAAGGATAGAAGGCTAACCTGGTGCAATATAACCAAATGTGGCTAGAGTAATAGTGTGCACAATGCTTTCTTCGTCACTCAATAACTTAGAAATTCCAAAGTCACTCAAGTGGGCAACCATATCTTCATCCAATAGTACATTACTTGGCTTCAAATCACAATGGATTATAGGCGTTGAGTAACCATGATGTAGATACTCGAGTGCTGCTGCAATATCAATCATTATTTGGATTCTTTGCTTTATATCTAAGTGGTAGTTATGGGAATATAACCATTTCTCGAGGTTGCCATTTGACATATATTCCAGAACCAAAGCCTTGAAATCTAAATTGGAACAAGAACTTATGACTTTACATAGATTTCGGTGGCGTAGGTTGCGCAAAACTTCACATTCTACATCGAAACTCTTGAGTGCATTCTGTAGTTCCATGTTGAACACTTTTACGGCCACACGCATTCCATTTCTGAGAATCCCACTATAGACAGATCCAAAGCCTCCAGCACCAAGCAAATTACTCTCGCTATAACCATCAGTTGCCTCAAAAATTTCATCATGCGAAACTCTTAGAAGTACCATCATAGGAAAATGCTCTGATTCGGTTTGAACCTTAGCTTTCCTTCTGTACCTAGAAATTGCATATGCAAAGATAAGAGATATTAGTATCAGTCCCAAAGTCCCCAGTGCAATGAATACAGCTCTAAGTATCTTTTTTCTATTTGATTGGTGATGAGCTGCTATAAGTCGACATGGTGGGATGTTGTATCTGGGATTGCCGCACAATCCTTCGTTGAAGAGGAAGGATTCTTTCGTGAAGTTTGCGAAAGGACCACGAGAAGGAATTTCACCAGTTAAGTGATTGAATGAAACATTGAGGTGTTTAAGATAATGAAGTTCCTCCAAGGACAGGGGTATAATACCAGAAAGATTGTTGTGAGACAGATTAACACTCTCCAAGCTAAGCATCTCACCCATCGAGTCAGGAATTGATCCTTGCAATTTGTTATGTGCCAATGAAAAATTAACCAGCTTGTTTAAATCTCCAATGGTGCTCGGAATAATGCCAGAGAACTCATTCATTGACAGATCAACGAGGGCTGCAACCTTCAGCATACTTATTTCTTTAGGTATGGTGCCACTCAAGAAATTTGAGGAAAGATTTAACTCTAAAGTTCTTTTATATGCCACAAGCTTAAAGGTACACTGGAGTTTAATCTGTTGGCATTTAAATATAGATACCTCAGAGTGGCAATTTTACCTATACATTCCGGAATTCGACCAGAGAGTTGATTTTGTTGCAATGCCAATAAGCTCAAATTCTCTAAATTACAGAGAGAATCTGGGATAGATTCGCTTATTCTGTTATTGTTAAGCCCAAGTCCTTGAAGACTTCTCAGACCTACCACATTTGTTGGAATCGATCCTGTCAGTTGATTTCCTTGGAGAGCTAAAGTTAATAAGTTACTCAAGTTTCCAATTTCTTCTGGAATGCTGCCATGGAAATCACAGTTATAAGCATGTAGATATCCAAGAGAACTCGGCAGATTCCCGACTGAAACTGGAAGATTGCCATTCAAAGGATTCTCAGCAAAGTGCAATCTTATTAAATATCTACAGTTTCTCAATGCAGTGATGAAGTTGGAAACTGTGCCTGTAAAATTGTTCCGAGAAAGGCCTATTTTAGTGAGTTTAGAAGAATTTGCTATAAAATTTGGCAGTTTTCCACTGAAATTATTATCATTCAAAAAGATGTCTTCAAGATTAGGAAGCTCATAAACTGAAACCAACTGATCAAGATTGCCTGAAAGTTGATTCAGAAAAACTGAAATCACAGATAATGTTGACATATTGAAGATTCTTGTCGGAATAGAACCCGTTAAATAGTTATCACCCACATAAAGAAGCTCCAAGTTTTGAAGGTTTGCAATCTCTTGTGGGATTACACCTACAAAATTTAACAAGTTCCAGTGTTGGTGCATGTTTTATTTAAATTGCATGCTTTATAAAATACCCAAAATAAATAAATAAATTCTTATGGTTAAATAAATAAATACCTCCAAGGAAATCATACCTGTCAGCTGGTTATTCCAAACATGTAGCACTCTAAGCATGGTTAAATTCCCAAGTCCTCCTGGTAGTGATCCACTAAAACTATTTCCGTGCAACCACAAGCTCTGAAGTGCTGAGCATTGATCTATTCGTGTTGGGAGTGGGCCAGATAATCTATTTTCGAACAGATGAACCTCTTGAAGTTGGCTATGAGAAGAGCAAATATTTTCCGGGAGTGGACCTGATACGTGGCATTCAGCAATGTAAATATATTGCAACGAAGAAATGTTAAAGACGCTGGCTGGTATAGAGCCCGTAAAATTATTCACTCCTATGACCAACTCCACTAGGTTCTCCAGGTTCCCCAACTCTTGTGGAATTTCACCTGGTCAAATTGTTAAAACCATTATAAACAACATGATCTATCAATATATAAATCAGCATACCATTATGCGACTGTGAAAATGGAAGGGATAAGAAGAAAATTACTATAAGAAGTAGGGAGGAAAGGGACCGACAGACATGTGTGATTTTTGGATGATCTGTAGAGGAGAAAACCTCGCTTTCTGTGGGTAATGATTCTATAATTATTTTCTACACATTACCTGTTAAATCATTTGCTGCAAGATTTAAAAACTCAAGGGTTGTTATGTTCCCAATTTCTCTTGGACTGGATCCACTGAATTTGTTGTATGACAAAGAAAGGTATTGAAGTTGCGAACATCCTGATACATTTGAAGGAATTTCGCCCTGGAAATCATTGACCCCTAGATAAAGCGATTTGAGCCTTGGGAAGCCATGGCATATGTCAAGGGGGAGATTACCAGTTAAGTTATTCTCCCCAAGGGAAAGTCTTTCCATTGTTGATATGTTGAAAATGGGCAATGGAATGAGACCAGTGAGCATGTTTTGGTCCACTGTAAATGTTTTCAAGTTATGAAGATTTCCAATCTCTTGTGGGATTTTCCCTTGTAGACCATTGGAAGAGAGATCCAAGCTCTGGAGAGTGGATATGTTAGAAAGGGAAGGCGGGATGAATCCCGTAAAACTGTTATTTGCAAGATTCAAAAGCTCAAGTTTAGCTAAGAAACCAAACCAGGAAGGAATTTCACCACCGAAATCATTGAAACTGAAATCAATGGCTCTTAATCGTCGAAGTTGAATCAAGTCTTGAGGCAGACTACCATGGAAGTAGTTTCTGCTTAAGTCGATTGATACAAGAAACGACAGATTTCCCAATTGATGAGATCGGAACATTTCCAGTAAGATTCATGCTGGAAATATTCAATGCAGTCACTCTCTGGTGACGGAAACTGCAAGTAACTCCAATCCAGTCACAAACTGAAGTGGAAACCGACCAATTATTTGATAAAATGTGGGAAGGGTCTAAGTGTATGCGAGATCTGAAGTTGAGAAGGGAAGATTGATCTGTCATGATATCGGTTTTTGACATGGCTAAGAATGTCATTAGACATAGCACCAACAAAGGAGCTAGAGGCAAGTAACAAGGCTTCTGCATGATGCTTCTTTTCAGGCACCACAACATGCTGGTATATAAAGTAGTTCTCAAATATGTCCATATATTTCACTTAAATACATTTTGCGGTTGAAGTTATGTGCCCTGTTGAATCCAAAAAAAATCATGTGCCCTGTTTCTTTTTGAAGATAGTATACTATAAATGGTGGTGCTTGAATACAGGTTATTTGGTCGCAAGGTCAATGGCGAAAATAGTATATTAAATCAATTATCTTTTTATTTTTACAATATATGTATGATGGCTTTTTTCATTAAACGGGATCAAGACCACACCAGTGTTCAATCTAGTTAACATTTTCTTGTTAGAAGGAGAATACAGTAACGATCCCCCCCCCCAACCCACCCCAAAAACCCCAAAAAAAAGGTATAAAACTAATTTGTGGTGAAAATATTTTTGTTTTTTCAAGAACCAACTTCAACATGCTAGCCAAGAAGAGGAAGGGGAAAAAAACAAAACTTCAACATATAAGTAGATAAATTATAATTCCTAATTTTCCACAATTCGTTATACTGACCAAATATCATTATAGTTTCTTTAATTTTTCTATTTTTCCCCTGAAAAGAAGTCTTAAACCCTTCTATTTTACTTTAAAAAAGAAACATTTCAGAATAATATTAAAGATTCACATTATTTGATACTCAATTAAAATCAAATTACTGCATATGTTCGAAGATGAGTATATTACAAACAAGTTTCTCTAACTCTTGTTGAAGAGATAATAAGTAAAATAAATCTAATACGAATAGAAAATTCCGATCCATCCAAAATTTTTAACTCAGATCCATATAAGTTGACTTTATAAACAGATCATCACATAAGTAAAAATGATATATATAAACATTCGAACGCTATAATGGAACACTGAAAATATCTTATGCGAATAGAAAATTCAGATCCATGTAAGTGGACTTCATACACAAATCTAGATCCAAGAATCAAATAATAATTCCATGGGGAAGAAACAAATGATTGATGTTAGCTTTGAATTTTAGATTTCACGTTAGTCAACAGCTTTGAAGCTAAACTTTGATATATATAAATATCAAGTAGCTACTACAATTTTGATGATTATTTAAATTACCAAAGTTAAACAAGAAGTATTTGGCATGAATGAATGATATAAAATCAGACGTGTTGCCACATAAATAGTGTCAATCGCTTGCGTGTAGTGGATCATGTTTACATGCCACATAAGTTGGCAGTAGCCCATATTGACACACGAGAGTGATATGCCATTTCCAAATGTACACCACGCAAAGGCGCCTGACACTATTTTCTCACATCTGATTTTATATTATTTCTCGTACAGGACAACCAGTTATAAATTTGATACATTATAAATTATATGTATGTGTCTCTCTGTGTGTGTAGATAAAAGTTTGCAAAACAATTTTTCCACTCATTTCATGTTTCTAAAATCTGGAGAATTATCTAAACGGTCCGATTTCAATTATCTTGGCCGTCCATTTTTTTGTTGGGATTTTTAAGGTATAATTAATTTGTTAATCATAATCTCAATCATAATTATATATATATAATGGATAATTGGCACCATATAGCCCTATCCTTTGCTCTTTTTGTGCTATCTAACCTCATCCTTTTAATCTTGGCATGAAGATCATCACCAGCATTTCTAGAATTTTGGAGATAAAATTGCACGCCATTCTTGAAGAATTTGGAGCAATAAGTTGCAAGAGAATGAGAATAAAAGAAAAAAATAACAGAAACTTGCAGCAGCCAAGAAGGTTCAAGAAGATCGGAAGAGCGTCGTGCACCGAATTTTTGGGACAAATCTGGATGAATTTGGAAGCTGCTGCGCCGACATTGTTTGCCTATAAATACCCCACTACCCCTTTGCTTGGTGAGTGCAATAAAGTGTGCAAGTGTGAGAGGTGTGAGGTGTGTGTATGAGTGACAATTAAGTGGAAAGAAAATAGTGAGAAGCAAAGAGTGCTCGTGTGATAGTGTGTGTGACAGAGTAGTGCATAGTGAGAGAAAGAAGCAAGAAGTTATATATTTTGTCCAAGCTTTGTATCAAATCTTTTGTTAATAATAGTCCTACTTTCTAAATCTACAAGTGGTATTAGAGCTTTGTCCAGTGAGGGCCTAGTGATTTCTAGGAGTACGACAATTAAGGGGAGATTATTGGGCGTTGGAGGCTCGTGCACAATTTGAGGTTGTGAAGCTAAAAGATTGCTTGGTTACGAGGAAGTATCCAAGTCAGGATGGCGGACCTAAAAGCAATAGGTGGAATGAAGAAGCTCAATAATCAAAATTATACCACATGGAAGACTTGTATAGAGTCCTGTCTCCAAGGTCAGGACTTGTGGGAAATTGTCGGCGGAGAAGAGGTTACACCGCCAGATGATGCCAGTGCTCTAAGGAAATGGAAAACTAAGGCGGGAAAGGCGTTATATGCACTCAAGACAACAGACAGAGAAGAGCTATTGGAGTATATACGGTACGTAAGCACTCTGAAGCAGGCGTGGGACACCTTAGCAGCATTGTTCTCCAAAAAAAATGAGTTCAAGCTGCAGCTTCTCGAGAATGAGTTACTGTCAGTGAAGCAGGAGAAATGATGATACGTGAATACTTCAACAAGGTAAATCTCTCTGTCGCGAAATCTCTGAACTAGATTCAGAAAGTAAAGTCTCAGAGTCCAAAATGAAAAGAATAATTATCCACGGATTAAGACCCGAGTTTAGGGGCATTATTGCCGCAATACAAGGTTGGTCAGAGCAGCCTTCTCGGATCAATCTTGAAAATTTGCTGGCCGACCAAGAAGCGTTGACCAAGTAAATGGCAGAGGTCTCATTAAAGAAAGAAGAAGAGGCTTTATTAAGCTATAAAAAGAAAGAGCAACCACGTCAACAAGATAAGAGAGAAAAGAAGGGAGGAGGAGAAAGGGACTCTGAGACAAGGAGAGTACCACAAGATTGCAACAAGAGAGGCTAACTGTTCAAGGGATACAAGAAGCTCTTCCGATGTTATGTCTGTGGTAAACGAGGCCACTATGCCAAAGAATGCCAGTTCAGGAAAAAGGTAGTAGAAGGAAATATGGCAACCTCTAATGAGCGAGATAAATACAATAGTGAAGAAGAGTGGGATGTTGAGGCATACACCACAATAGTCGAGGAGGCTCAAGAGGAGGAAACTAAATCAAGCCAAGAAGAAGAGACAGCATTGGCGGCAGTTATACATGGACGAATAAATTATGAGAAAGATTGGATAGTCGACTCAGGCTGTTCCAATCGTATAACAGGAGATAAAGAGAAGCTGCAAAACACGACAGAATACAAGGGAGGTCGGATGGTGGTAACTGCAAATAACTCAAGACTGCTAATAGCCCATATTGGCAAAACGGTTATCACACCACGATTTAGTCGTGGTCAGGTACAGTTGCAGGACGTCTACCACTTGCCAGGCATGAAAAAGAATTTGCTGTCAGTGGCGCAACTTACTGCTTCAGGTAACTTTGTTCTTTTTGGACCTAAAGATGTAAAGGTGTATCGAAATATCAAGACTCAGGTACATCTGTCATGGCGGGACGAAGATTAGAGTCTATCTATGTAATGTTAGCAGAGTCTGCTTACGTAGATAAGACTCGAAAGAATGAGACAGTAGATTTGTGGCACGCCAGACTAGGACACGTGAGCTATTATAAACTAAAGATAATGGTAAAGAAGTCGATGCTTAAGGGTTTCCCTCAGCTCGAGATAAGAGATGACACGGAATGTGCTGGCTGTCAATGGCAAAGCGCATCAGCTACCATGTGAAGAGTCGGGCTATAGAGCAAAGAAACCATTGGAGATGGTACATTCTGAAGTGTTTGGACCAGTTAAGCAACCTTCAATTCAAGGCATGCGCTATATGGTGACATTCATCGATGACTTCTCAAGGTGTATCTAGGTTTTCTTTACAAAAGAAAAGTCAGAGGTATTTGCAAAATTTAAAGAATTTAAAGAAAAAGTTGAAGGAGAAGTCGAACATAAGATTTGATGCCTTCAAACAGATAATGGTGGAGAATACACATCAGGAGAATTCTCCTAATATCTTAGAGAACAGAAGATTCACCATTAGCTGACATGTCCGAACACCCCCACAACAGTGGTGTAGCTGAAAGGAAGAATTGCCATCTTGCTGAAACATGTCGAAGCATGATACAAGCAAAAAATGTGCCAGCAAGGTTTTGGGCAGAGTGTATGAAGACAGCCGTACATGTGATCAGCAGGCTGCCACAGCCAAAGTTGGGATTCATATCACCATTTGACAAACTATGGAAAACTAAACGCACAGTTAGCCACTTCAGAGTCTTTGGCTGCGTTTGCTATGTGTTCGTGCCGAGTCACTTACGGAGCAAATTTGACAAAAAGGCGATTAGGTGTATATTCGTGGGATATGACAGCCAAAGAAAAGGGTGGAAATGCTGTGACTCGACTACTAATAAGTGCTACACGCCCCGCAATGTGGTATTCGATGAGGCGTCTTCTTGGTGGACATTACAGAAAGTGGAACCACTAGATTCAAAGGATATTGATGATAAACTCCAAGAAGGAATCAAGAAACTCCCAGAGGCGCAAGAAACTCCTGAAGAAATAGAAGAGTTGGTTCGTGAGGAAGACTCTCCAAGGACACCACAGAGTCCTTGGCAAACTGATGTACATCAAACACCAGAGGCAGCTAGGCAGACAATACCAGAAGAGGCTAGACCAAGCCAACAAGAAGAGGTTGAGGTGTCACCAAGTTCTCAACCACAGCTCAGGAGATCCACCAGACAAAAGAAGCCAAGTCCCAAGTATGACAATGCAAAAATAGAAGAAGATGTGGGTGTAAAAGAGCCAGAGACATTCGAAGAAGCAGCCCAACATAATGAGTACAGAAAAGCAATGGATGAAGAAATCACGGCTCTAAAGCAAAATGAAACATGGAATTTGGTACCCAAACTAGATGGAGTTAAACCTATAACATGCAAATGGGTATACAAGGTAAAGAGACGATCTGATGGATCGATAGAGAGATGCAAGGCTCGGTTGGTGGCACGAGGATTCTCACAACTATATGGGCTAGACTATGATGAGACATTCAGCCTAGTGGCGAAGATCACTACAGTTAGAGTGCTAATAGCACTGGCTGCTAGTAAGGCTTGGAAGCTATGGCAGAT
>CAVNYN010280849.1:0-36275 GCA_963692815.1 Nyctanthes arbor-tristis | reverse complement strand
TCATCTCCTCCTCCACCATCTTCTGCTGGGCATGCTGTGGGATTAGGCACAGAGAAAAGGCATGCATGTGGAAATCCTTGGACTGATGAATTGAATGCTTCAAAAAATAAGTTTGAACCGAGATGCCAAATAAATGAACTGAACGTTGGAACCAAAGAAATAAAAAAAAAAAAAAAAAAGAATTCGGAGATTAGGCATCGGTTCCTTTCAGGAACCGATGCCTATTAAGTGACTGAGATCATGAGTTCACACGTCGGTTCCTAAAATGGAACCGACGCGGATTATTAATGTATAGGTGTTAGTTGTGAGTTGACAACCAACCAAAAATGATCATCAACTAATCGTGGGAGGGGTTACACCGCTCATTATAAGCGGTGAGCTGATGTGGCACACACATGGCAGCTTACTGAGGCCGCTATGTGTGTGCTATATCAGCTATGCAGGCTGCTATGTGCATGTCACATTAATTGTGAGCGGTGTAACTCCGCCCACAGGGGGCGGCTGTACAGAACTGGACAACTAACACTTAAAGTTTTGTTACACTATACATATCGGTTTCTTCAAGGAACCGACGTGTACACTAATACAAATAATTTCAAAATTGGCACCAAATGCCTTTACGAGTCATTTTTTCCAAGAAACGTGTAATGTCATTTTTATTTCGAATTTTGTAGTAATGTTTGTGCAACACATGGATATACAACTAGTTATTTTATTTTATTTTTAAAAAAGGTCGTATGATGCACGTTGTTAACAAATTTACACAATTAAGTATTACAGTCACAATGTTAACACTAATTTATAATTACACAGTATAATAAAATCTCAATTACAACAAACGAAAAAAGCCAATTTTTTTAATTATTGAATTCTAAGACCAAAATTTTGAAACAGCATATGCTAATCCAAATTTTTAGTAAACTTAGTTGATTCCATACATTGTTTATAAACATAATTAGATGTATATTTCATTAGTCTCAATCGAAAATACACTGATCACCCAAAATTCTATATCACATGTAATCTTTCGTTTAAATCAGCATGGCCATTTTTTCAGAAAAAAAAAATTGTAGTGATTGTTAATTTAAATATGTGATACATGTCTGTAATATACGTCTATATGAGGTCGGCTCTCAAATCTTCCTAAAAAATGCAAAATTATATACAAATAAATTCTAAAAATAAAAAAAGATCATTATTATTAAGATCGGGTTGTCAAAGTTAAATATTAAGGGAGCACCAAAAAGAAATATTTCTATTAAAAGGGAGCACCATTAGTTAGTTTATAGACAAATAACATAATTCATCAACACAGGGACTCAACCATTTATTACAAAATCTTCTAGCTTCGTCCTTATAGCGGTTATACATTTGCTGGAAATAAATCTATGTATATAATTCTTTTTTTGGGATCATTTTCAAGACAAATACGTATCAAGTACTGTACATATTGTTAGGTTACTAACAATAACGTAGGTGTGGAACATCAATCGTAGGAAAAGTCAGCTTACTTTGCTTCACCTCTCAGAACCAAAACTTTTGCGTCCTAACTCCTAATTACACACTTTCTATCATCTCAATTTATTATTATCATCCATATCCATATATACCAATTAAAGAAGTAAGGTGGTGCATGCGCATGTGTTTTCCCGACTTGGGTGTGTTTCTTAAGATATCTGGTAGTGACATTTTTAACATTACTATACATACATGTATATACGTACTGCTTTTTTTAAAAAATCACGTTTCTGCTTTGTTTTATTTTGTACAACACTGTTATTCCTTTACACGTTTCCTCCTTGAATCTCACTGATACAATTTTGTCTAGGGTTTTCTTTTTGGCTACATAATTTTGGGATATGTGTTTGCCCCTTTAATCTCAGTCATACAATTTCGTCTAGTTCTTTTTTTTTTTTGTGCTGCATAATTTTGGGATAATTAGCTCTATATACTAAGTCAATCGTAGGATTTCTTTCATATTTCATTATTTGATTTATATCTTTCCCTTATTGTATTGATTTCTTTACTATTGAGAAAATATGCTTGTTCAAAGTAGGAACTATAATTTATGATATTCTGTATAGGGAAATTCTTTTATATAAATTAGGCAAAATCTTGTACAGAGGACATATTCAATTTTTGATCGATACAACTTTTCCACAATCTTTTCTTCAACGTACCGTTGTCTGCATCATTTCATACATTGATTTTCAACACTATAAGAAATGCTTACTTTATCCGCTATTTCTACCAGCATTTCAATTTCAATTTTGAGAATTTGATTGAGGTAAGTGTTTTTCTAATTGGGCATCGTGATTTTCTTCGATTTTGTTTTTGATATGCTTAATTCGCTTTTGAATTTTTTCCTTTCCAAATTTTGAGTAGTATTATTGCTAAGATCCTTCTCTTTTTCCTTTACTTTTTAAACCCTATTTTGCAATGGGAATGACCCCTAATTTCTGCCATTATAAATAAGAAACCAAAAACTTTATTTTGTTCCCCATATTTTCTCCGAGTTTGCATCCAATATTATACTTATTTTTTTGGCTAATTGTTCATCTGTTCCTTTTTGCTTTACCGAAACGAGTGTGCAGATTATAAATACACTATAAATACAAGATATATTTTGTAAATATCCTTTAATTTTAATAATGCTTAGGAGAATTTCTAATGTTTAATGATGGTGGTGGAACTAGTAGATCGGTACGCGAACTTATAAACCGATCTGCAACTTGCAGGTAGGGTTGGATCAGGGCACACTATAAAAAATCAGGCCTAAAGAGGTGACATACAGCGACGACACAAAAAATCGACGCTACAGCTTCAGCTTGTCGCCGCGGTAGCATATAACTTTTAGCGGCGATAAATTTATGTCGCCTCTATAGGTCCAAACTCTAGCGGCGACAACTTGATGTCGCTGCTACAGGTCAGACCTATAGCGGCGACATGTTGAGGTCTATCGCGGCGACATATAAGTCATCGCTATACCGTTGGTGGAAAGAATTCCCGCATTTGTTGAGGCCTATACCGACGACAAGTTGTTACTATAGGTATCATGTTCATCACTATAGGTGTAATAATTTATATAATATATATTATAAATGCAAGAGATGAATAAAAAATCCTTCTAGCTCAATTGGTAAAGGCCCATCCCCAAAAGGGGGCCGTCCCGGGTTTGACTCCTTAGAGGCGCAAAGAAATTCACTCAATTAAATAAGATGGGGGAGGGTCGCGTAAGGAGGCGGGTTGCGTAAGGAGGCGGGTTGCGTTGACCCAGGTAATATGGGTCGGGTCAAAAATGTTTTGTGACCCAAAACCATATGACCTATAGCGGCGACATATAGGTGTTGTCGCTATGGCCCAAAACCATATATGTCGCCGCTATAGGTGTCGGCGCTACAGTCTAGATAGTCGTCGCTATGAGGCTATAGGTACAGGCTTATAGTAACAAAATTGTCGTGACGAAAAATCGTCGCAATAGGCCTATTGCGGTGACTTTTCGGCCTATAACTGCGACATAGTCGCCACTGTACGAGACATTTGTTGTAGTGGCAGGTAAATCCATGTCTTTTTTATTCATTTTTTCAGTTTAACCCTACACTGGATTCAAACCCCTTAAAGTTATATAAAACAAGAAATGACAAATGAGAATTCAAGAATGTAAGCTAACCATAACAATTATGGTATTTGTTCCGATCTCAAAACTAAATTAAAGAAATTAAGGAAGAAAGAAATTAAAGTTACGGAGCAGATCAAGTCAAATTGTTCTTGATCCGCATCTGCTCCATCACTACAAGAAGTCGTCCCAAAACATTAGCCGTATTGCAACGATAATTTTAGTCGCGTGTAAAGGTGAACGGCCCCAAAAAGACGGATTCTGGTCGTCACAATAAGTAAAATGTCGCCCTCGTAGGTGGTTTTCCTTTAGAGACGTCTGACATCGGTGTTCCTATAACTCACCTGCTGGGTTGCTACGTGAAGATGTCATTGCAATAATGTGATGCTATATTTGTCAATTTCTATTAGATCGGAATATACACAATGGGCTGGCTCATAGGCAACCAATCTCTTCATTTCAGTAGCTTATCAATCGCCTTGTGAGAAACAATCCCCATCTTCTCTTCGCTCAATAACCAGACAATGACAACGACGCCGCTGGTTCGTTCTTTCGTCATGCAGCATTACAGGTTGTATCAGGTAAGTAGAATCTTCACTCTTAGACTTAATTGTATGTTTATTTTATGTTTGCGAAGGGAGAGAGAGAGAGAGTTGCTGCGGATTTGGTGGCTTGAAATCGCATACCAAATAGGAAGAAATTGTCGTGCATTTTTTGGGTTGATTTTCTAGCATTATGCTAGCGAGGTTGGTGTGATATTACACTCATAGCTACGTAACAAATCCTCTCAATACCCTTAAAAACAGAGTTTTAACACCACATGTCAGTGTTGTGCAATCCTTTTTTTTTCACGTGTATGCATGTATGAAATTAGCCCACTGAACCCATTTTAGCCAATTGATTTCATATTATATAGAGGCGAAAAAATCCTAGAATCTGTTAGGTCTGTTTGGTCATATGTAATTGTTAAAAAAAAATGTTTATTTTTGGGCACTATATGTTTGGGTTCAGTGAATTACTTCTTCAACATTCAAGAATCAACATATTTTATTTCTCCTTTTGTGAATTGTTGTATGAAGTCTCAATTTTTTAATATAATTATCTTATATAGCCTTTGCATTGTTTTGCTTTTCTTTCATTGTGTTGCGTAATTGATATGCCATTATTGGGTTGTTCGCCATTTTTTAATTACGATGTATTAGACGATTGCAATTGGTAATTATGTATGATGAAAAATATATTTCTTTGTCATAAAAATTTTGTAAAATGCCCAAATTTTGAATAAGCGTGTGGCGAAGCCCTAACTTCATTAATTTTAACTTTGTGCAAAAAAAATAAAAAAGTATATATACCGTTCTTTTATAACTCTCTCTGCTCTATTTTCCTTTTTTTTTTGAAATTTGAATAAATATCTCATTCTGTCTTCAACTATGCACAAAACATTCCCCTGGTTTATTTTGTAGATAAATCATAATTGCGTTCGTTCACTAAACAATTTTAATTTAGACTAGTCTTAATATTAGTGCATACTTTTGGTTATGGTTGTCATTGACTAGATATTTGATATGTCTTTATTTTTTATTTATTCTTTTAGTTGGGAACTAATGATTGATCTGTTTTTGTAATGGTAAAATCTCGTTGAGCACAAGCTTACTAGGTAAGTTGATATCTTGTTTTGATTTTTCTTTTTCTTTTTTATTTTTTTGTTTCGTTGGGTTATAGTTCTTTGAAAAAAGCAAGCTATACTATATCCAACTTCCATCTGATATATGCCTCCCCTATGCTTCAAATAGTAATCAACCTCATCCAAATAATGGTGAATCACTCTGCTTAGATTCTACTTGAGTGCAATGCTTACTTATACAATATATAGCCATGAGCACTGGCCCATAGAGATAGATTGCTTCTGAAATCCACCACAATTTACACTCAAAAGCCCTTGTCATATTATCGATCTCTATAAGGCCTAGGCCTCCTTTTATAGGTAAGCATATTTTCTGTGAGTTGGACCGATGTACATGCCTATGATCTGACTATCCCCCAAAGGAAAGCATTCTTAATCTTTTGCAGCTAACCAGCAGACTTTTAGGTGGACACTTCAGTTGCAAGATATGAAGAAGAATGGAATCTAACATAACCTTTCTTACTGTGAAGCTTCCGCCAGCAAATAGAAATTTGACTTCCCATCAAATGTCTATCTTGGTGATTTCAACATGCCTTTGTTGATTCGAGAATAATATGTTCGTAATCTATAGTCATAGATATTGTAGTTAACTCTGTGCACCTCAACATTTCTTGTTCAAGGGGCAAGGGTCGCATCTGAATAGCATAAGAAACATGATTTTATACATGTAGAAAATATTGTCTTGGGTATCATGTCATTGGCTATAACACCAATATTGAGGCATACCCACAAATAAATATGCAATGGTAATGTATAGCTCAAGTGTAGGGTTGGAAACAGAAGCTGAATAAAATGAGTTAAAAGATGAGTGGAAAATAATATCTTATTGTGTAGTCGTAGTTGCTGTGAAACTGCTTGACAGTTTTGGCTGAAATATAACTGCTGCGTAGTTATAATGTTAACGGATTAATAGTTTCTTTGACACTGTCAGTAACAATGGCTGACACAATGGTGCATGGTGGTGACGGTGGGGATAGACCACTAAGCTGGCCAGCAAGAGGCCCTTTGAGGAGACACTACGCAAGAGATACGAATGTGGATAGTTCTTTTTGGATGCGTAATATATACATAGGGATACTAAAATCTGCTTAACTAGGTAGAATAATAATTGCATGATAGTGATAATATGTACAAGTCTGCGTGTAAGAGTTTATAACCGTAGAATATCATATCTAAATTCTACATCTTGCAACTGCAAGTTATGTAGAGTGACGGTAGCCTGAGATAGAAGACATATTCTATCAAAGAATGAGGAAATGACATAGGGAAAATAGAAGACAAAAATGCAAACCATATCTTTTGCTTCCCTAGTTGCAAATTAGTTTACGGTATTATTTCTTCTAATAGATCTATTTCTTTCCCTGCCTTTCAAGGACAGAAACAAAGAGAGAAATGGGAAAGTCACATCTTTGCTTTGAATTTGATTAGAGCAATTGATATCTTAACTATATGCTATGATGAGCCACATTTCTGTACTTTTAGAACAGGCTTAATGTAGGTAAAAATATTGTTCCAAGTATTATTTTTTTTTGTGTCATGATAGAGTCATATTATAACCAAAGATAATGGCAATTGTAAATCTGTCTGTACATCTTGTAAGTTTCATCTATACGAGTATGTCTCATATTTTTTTTACACTAAGTTGTGCATTTATTCATGGCAGTACCACTGAGAAACAAACAGAGACGAAGCCCGAGAGAACTTCTAGAAAAATGGTGGAGAAGAAATAGCCAATAGCCACTTCCAATAAAGTTTGCAATGATGAATGGTAGGCTGCGGGTCGTTGGGTCGAACGTAACCTATCTCAATGCACTGGTAAGGGAGCAAGTCAGGGAAAATATTGTGCCATGCTACAAGCACTGGAATAGGATTCCCACAAATGAGAAACAGAGTGTTCTAGAAACTGTGGGGGTTAGTACTCTTAATCCCTTTACTGTAGGTTAAATTGCAACTGCGGTCATGAGTTTGTAAACGTAAATCCCTTCGTGTCAAATAAAGGAATTTCAAGACAGCTTCATTGCAACTTGTAGTTACAGAACAATATAGGGCCTGAAGATAATAACAACTTCCAGACAGTTTTGGATAAAAATAAAATTGTGACAGTAATGGAGAAGTATAAAATTTCCCTAGTGAAGTGTGGGTTGTTGATCTCCTAATGCTTTCACATTGTTGTTGTTTTGCTGGGCTCTAGGGAAGTTTTATTCCGGTTTGGATTCAAGCCCTTTTGGTATTGGTTATGTTTTCTTGGTTGAAGTTTGCCGCTGTCTCGTATCTTTGCTTGCATTTTCTGTTTCTTTGCTAGCTGTTTATGTTCTATTCCAGTTGGATACAAGCATTTCCAATAGTTGAGACCTGACCAATTGTTTTGGATTTGTTTTAGGAATCATAAAAAGAAAACACATTGCAAAATTTGAACTGTCACTTGCCATGGTAAAGCACATATTGATGTTCACATGATTTTCCCATTGTATAATTGAAAAGTACATTAACGCCCTTGTAGTTGAAGTTTGTTTCATAACAAATGGCCACTGTTTTTTGTATTCATTTTTTGTCTTAAGTGTTAAAACATGTAGATGTACTTTGATGTTAAAGGCCTTGACCATGGCGTGCGCTATGGAGACGCCCTTGAGGCGATGGAGCGTGTGGCAAAGAGCCACTACAATGGATATGTGTGTTCGGCCGAGCACAGTCTGAAGTGCATGGTGTGATATCATGAAGCTTTTCGCTGGATTGCACATTGACCAGTGGTTGAGATGTGTTGACCTTTTCATGTGCTATCAGATGGCGCAGGAGATCAGTCAGCTCCGAAGGACCATTGCTCAGCTTCAAGGGAACCAGAATATGAATGAGGGGGAAGATGACAACCCCTGAAGAGGGGAAAACTAAATACCATAAATGGGCTTGCTAACATAGATATGTTTATTTTGATAAGTTAGTAACCCTTTTGTTTGCTATTTTGAGTGCAGCCTGTTGTGTGTGGAATATAGGTAACTGTTGGATATTACGTTGCTAAGTCGAACCCTTGACATAAACGAGGATCAGTGTTTTCGGAGCTGATCTTAAGGATCAGTGTTTTTGGTGCTGGCCATTGTAATGACTTGTATGCGTATTTCTAGTAAGTGGTGCTGTGTTTGTAATTTTAGGCTATGCTGATGCCTGTATTCCCTTTTGGGAACAGAACAAACTACTGTACTTATAATATCAGGTAGTCATCAATGTCTATTTCATGTCTTATGCATAAGAAACAAATTTAATAGAAATTCTTTATTTTCTTCTCGCCTTACCAATTCTGAATGTGCAGGTGTTTGAACAAAATTCTTATCTGTCCTTTCCTGGCTTTCTGATCATCCTTCGGTGGGTACATGGAGATTTTTTGTGCTGATTTGGTTTGTTGGCTCAGAAACGGATTCCCTCAGAGTAGAAAGTTTCCAATGGCAACATAATCAAATTCAGAATTGCTTTATTTTCTTCTTGACTTTCAATTTCTGAATAGGCAGTTGTTTGAACAATGTAACTTTCTGTCTTATTTAGGCTTTCTGTTCAACCATGGTCAGCAACATGGAGGTTTGGAGCATTTCCGCTGTTCTGCTTCTGATCTTTACTTTTGTAAGGCATTTTCATGCTTGGTTGGGCTATTATTTCTCTAGAGCTTCTGGGTGCAATTTCCTTGGGGTTGGTATTTTTTGCATCAGAAAAAGAAACCTTACGTATCTGCTATTCAGTCCTAATGTTACTTTTTGCTGGTTATTGGTTCCTGGTTATGGTAGCTGACTTGTATATTCCCTTTGGTTTGTATTGCTACTCTTCTTTCCTTATGCTGTATTTAGTTTTTGGCCCACCTTTTGCTTGGCCCAAGATTTCTTGGGGTTCAAATTTTCCCCAGATTGTTTGGGGTGTGATGTAACAGTCTCTTGGTTAATGACAAATACATATATGGTTTTAAAAAATATAGATATATATCAATAGAACTTTCCTTGTTATTTTTTCATATAGAATACTCCAAAAGTAATCTATGCGCTTCCAAATATGGCTACAGGTAATCCGATTTTAAAAAATGTATAGTAATTTTTGATGCAAAAACATTGATTTTCTTTGTTTCCTTTTTTGGTTTTTTTACACGTGAAAGACACAACAATTAGTTTATTTACAAATTATCATCCTTATCTTGCAAATACTCTTCTCCTCATGGGGTTTACATATGGTACATTCAAACATCATTAACTAGGCTGACACAATCAGTAGATGACTTCAATTCTGTACTTGGAGCCTGTGTTTGTTGAAAGTGGGGACATTTGTCAATTTTCCCTGCCATAAGTCACGGTTCACGCATTAAATGAGCGGACCTACCCTACTTACTGGCGCGACCAGGCGTGGTAAATGAAATCAAGGACGCCCTAACAGCTAGTAATTAATTCATTGCGTCAACTATCCACCTTCTTCCCACTGAATTAAAGCCAGCTTCCATTCTCAACATGGATCCTCTGCGTCTTTGGCGGATGTCATGAGCGAAGGTGGACCATTTCTTTTTCTTTCTACTTGCCATGCATTGTGTTTTTTGTACGTTTCAAAGAAAATTCCAGTGGCAAATTCCAAGAGGATAACCCGCCCATGGTTTGGATTTGTATTTTGTGGTGGTCTAATCATTGGTTTGACATTTTTTCCTTTTTATCGTGCAATGTCCTCTGATTTACTGTTGCAACAGATTAGAATGGGTATTCTTGGATTTTGAACTGAAAGCCGAGCAATCCAAATTTGTGTTTGGCCAAATTATTTTCTCCGCTGGTTAGCATGTAACAAAATATTATAGCACGTACAAAGGTAAGTTACTGATACCAGTCTTAACGAATGGACACCCATCGGTATAGTCGCATCAAGCATACTTACCGTTGTATTTTTGTGCTTCAAATTATTTGTGTATATTTTTTTTAAGCTAATATTGGTTACCCCTGGTTTTCAATTGCCGCATTGAAGGATACTAGAGTCAAAACCAGTCAATGTGCACTTTCCCAATTTTTTCAATGACATTATGGTATGGAAGTTTTACTGTGAAATTACTCTGTCCGTAAAAGTTCTGTCCGCGGACCCTGATTTGGCAAACTAATCTTTAGTGCTTACACTAAGTATATATAACTCACAAAGCGAGAATTTTATGCCAAACAAAATATTAAATTGCATATGACCCTTATGACATACAAATCATCTCACGGTTTAGTACTTAGTTTGGATGAATTTACATTCTAACGTCAACATTAAGGCTACAATATTTTTTTCTCAAGTATAAACGGTGCTTGCATGCACCCACTTTACACCAAACTTAATAATGGTAAGTGACAATTGAGTTTAGTGAATCAGTTAGCAAGAAAACTCCATTTATGTCTATCTTTATTTACAAACAACTTAAAAGATATAACAACACATTTCCCTTAAAGCTAATTTGTGCTTCGCGGTGTTAATGTACAAAATATTAGTGTAACTTCTAAATTAAATAAGCTAGTGTAAATATGCTGGAACAATGTGCACAGCTTGAAACCAAATTGGACATAACGAGCTATTAAAATATTTGGACGTAAAGGATTGCATTTTGTTTGATTCAAATGACAAATCTAGCTGAAATTGTGGTTAATCAAATATTTTATATTTTAATCTATCAACCGACACTGGAGAAGTTAAAGAGCAAGTAATTTGCTTTCTTAGGGTCCGTTTGGTATTGTTTATAATTGGATTGGTTTATAATATATTTTAAAATTTAAATTTTTAAGATACGTGACTGAATTTGATTGGTTAAATTTTGAAAAGTTATTATTTGGTGCAATTGGTGTGTGATGTGTCAATTGTAGAATTCGCCATATGTCCCAAAAATTTAAAATATAAAATGTATTATAACACAATTCATTTATAATATATGCCAAACACATTCGTAATTTTTTCTTTCGCTAGTCATGCCTATTCCATTAATTATGCAAATGTACTTTAGTAGCCCCATGTGTGGGCTGGCATGGTCCTATATTATAATTTTTTTTTTTATTTTGTTCCCTTACCTTATTTTCTCGTCTTAATATTTTGGACAAAGATTAGAAATCGGGCAATCCCAGAGTTTCGGATTGGAGTGCTAGAGTTTATATATTGCTGCAGACATAGCATATGACGGATTAAATGCCCTTGCAACAACTACTTGAATGCAGAGTCATATACCTTAGACACTGTTGAAAAGCACATCATCTGGCATGGGTTTTCAGAGAATTATGATGTATGGATTCATCACGGGGAACAGTTACCACGACATGAAGCTGGGTCATCAAACATGGACTACCATTGAATGGATGAGATGGTTAATGTGATGGAAGACTTGGACCTGCACGAGTTAGGCGAGGAAGGGCCAGACGAACAATATGATAAGTTGTATGAGGCTATGAGAACTGAGCTATATCACGGGATTTCGTCTTTTTCATAATAATATGTCTACATATAGGTAAAATAAAATTCTTGTATAATTTAATTGTTCAACTATTATTATTAACGCCACAATTACTCTTGTAATTGACATTTACTCAGTTACTTCCTGTTGTGAAGATGATGGTTATTATTATTATTATTATTATTATTATTATTATTATTATTATTAAGCAATGAACTATAGTGGAGGCGCCATTCTTGACATCCTCTGAAATTTGCCCCCGTTAACTTGCCGCGAACCACAACTCTGGCGGGCCTTTCAAAGCATTTGGTGTACTACAACAGATAAAATTAGGGCCAACATTCCAAAAAGCTCCCAGGCATTCTCAGTTTTCTCCTACATGCCTTCTCTTGCTGCTCTCTCTCACTCTTGTAGGAACGTTTGATCAGCTTCAGGTTCATGCGAATCCCTCTCCCCTCAATCGAACTCTATGGCTCTGCCATAACGTAGTTTAATCTTTGGGGTTAAGGAAACCCAAAGGCAATCCACCATTTGGTCGTAGTTGAGCAGGAAGAATTTTCCACCTATTAAGATTATTATGATGAATATACATCTCAAATGCTTCAATCTTAATTGCATTAAGGGTTTGTGGAACATAGCAACATTCAGCATTCTTGAATGAACTTCTATTTGTCTTTCCCTCCACCTGTTGATACATGCGCTTTGAAGGATTGAGCCATGGAGGTACCATGTAGTTCCAGGAGGCATTCTGGATTTATTTGAAAAAGCTATGTTTGTGTTTCTAGTTTGTGGTATGAAACTTTTTACATCAGTATTATTCTTGTCAAAGTTTTAGGTAATGATTTTCATAATTTAGTTACATTGCCACGGTTAGTTTGATATGTCTTTGTAAAGTTTTATTACGAGCCAGAAACCAAGGCTAAAGTGTCTTTTGTCTGCTTCAAGCTTATGTTCAAATCTATGCTCTACGTGACTGATTTGCTTTGCCTATGCCAGCATGTTCTTATGAAGAAAAGTTTTTTCTTTTGTGAGTTACCTTCTTCTAGTTGGACAGAGTAATTTTTTCCCTTGAATTGATACACAATCAACTTCTCAGCAAGAAGCCTTATCTGGTATTGTTCACCAGGTGCTGTCATTGCTAATTAAATATCGAAACTAAATGGAAAGTTTTTGTTGACTTATCTGTTAAACAAGTGGCCTATCATCTGGTTATTATGTCTAACTACTAATGTCATTTGATACGTTAACTGCTGAAATCTATGCCAACATCATGAAGATCAGTGTACATAAAAGCTGCTTTTGGATTTATAGTTCTTTAGCTTTGGTTTGAAGTGTTAGCTGCTATTCAAAAAATGAGACTTAATTTCTACCATGTTTTCCTAAATTCTTGACTTTATATTCGGGTTTTCTAAATTTTCACATTGTACCTTGTCTTCATCTGTAAAGCTAGTAACTAAACATGTTTGCAATTGCAGGGTAATATGGCAGACGTCATGTCTCATGGCGGAGATGGTGGGGGTGAACCACCACGTGGACCGGGCAAGAGGTTACCAGGGTGTTGCGCAGCTAGTAAGTATCTCTCCACTAAGAAATCATTGTGGTGTTAAGCAATAGACATTCCTTTCTAGAAATTACACTAATAGCATGAACAACAAAACCCTTTGTGCTTTTTGCTGTTTTTTTTTGCATAAGAACAGCCAATTCAAACGTTGGGCATGTAATAATTGAGATTATAATTAGTGCAACCAAATTTTAGCATTACAATTAGTATAAGAGCCTCTTTGTAGCATTACAAACTGCCCTCTGTTTAAATATGCACCATATTTATGCGAAGTCAGGTTCAATATGATCCTTTAACTCCTACTGTTGATTTATGATGTCTTGTTTCCCTTAGGCCGCCAGACTAAGCGTAGAGGAGTGTCGAGAAGCAGAAACTTGCACAAACTTTGGATTGCGTTGAGGGGGAAGTTACTGCCTATACAGTTTGACATAGATGTTTTAGGCACTTGGCAACCTATTGGGAAAAACCGGAAATACTTCACTCGGTTGGTGGGGAATAAGATCAAAGAGATTGTAATGGCCTACTACAAAGATTGGGCATCTGTTCTGGAAGAAGACAGAACTTAGGTTCTTGATAGAGTGCAGGTACTTATCTACACTTGTTTGTCGATTGTTCATCTTGTGCTAAAATAACTTCATTACTAATATTCACTGGCAGAGCTACTTCGATATGCGAGGCAGCCTAACTGATTCCCAATATAAGAAAGCACTTCAGTCTGTCGATCGCTTGGCTGCTGATCTCTTCCGTGGCTACAAGGCAAGGGCCCACGCCTATTATAAACTGCAGCAGGAAGATCCGTCATTGACTGCTCTGTACATGGACATTTCTGCTGAGAATTGGCAACGTTGTTTGGACCTGTTCAACAGCCCTGAGTTTGTTGTATTTTTCCTACTCTTTCGCACTTCTTACTAATAGCTTATGAATTAATTCCTTTTACATCTCACAAACTTTTATGTCTTAAAACTTTTTGTTCGCAGGCAAGGTCCGAAAAGAACAAAGAAAATCGGGCAAAGCAAAAATATCCATGCCTACATAGATCGAAGAGTCTTGTTGCTCATTGCATTGAATGGGTATAGCATCAACCACACTGTTGTTATCTTCAACTCCAATGACTTTTTCCAGCTCTTGCTATTGTTGTTGACTATTTTTCTTTGCGTAGAATCTACATTGTCATTATCAATTGCACTCAATATGATTGTAAAATGAGTTAAGGTCAGCCTTAGGCGGTTATGGGACAGGTGGAAATTGGTTATGCATATTCAGTAACTTATATAGTTTGCACATTTAGATAGGAAGTTAGCATTTATGTATAACAGCTATTTATACTTTTATGTCTTTTGTTGTTCGATGTTAACACGGCATTGATTTTCTCTTTATTGCTTAAATAGCTTAGTTGGTTAACTATGTGGGATATTATGTCTGTTGTGCTAGTTTGTTGGCTATACTTATATTGCCTTAAGTTTGTAATAGTTTGGACGCGATAAGCATACATGTTTTCTGATCAAACCTGTGCCATGAGATCTGATTTTCAAGACCATCAATTCAAGTAATTGCTTTGTAGCATTTCATGGTTAGAACTTATCGTATATGCCTCTGTTATGAAATCTGAATGGAATAGCGTTTTTCTACGTACTTCTTAATTTCAAAGTAATGCATTAAATGGTCAATATGATCAAGCCTACACCATGAACTCTGAATTTCTAGACCATCAAGTCTAGTAGTTGCTTTGTTGGACATCATACTTTGAACTTATCAAATGGATTGTGTGATTTTCCATTTTTCGGGGCAAGGTCAAAAAGATCATTACGGTACTCATAATGCTACAATACGAGTACATGGCTTTTGCATCTTTGCTTAAAAAACTCCTGGATGCAACTTAACAGTCTCTTAGCACTCATAATCCATCTAGCTAATTATAAAATAGAGCATAGACACCCAGCTTTCTCCATGTCATCATCATGTAGATGTTCAAAAATTTTGTTTGATGCCACCTCTAGGAACTTTACTGACTCTATGTGATTCACTAGGTGTTTTTCTGTTTTCCAGAAACTTTCCAGCCTTCATATACTTTAAATCATCTACACATTTTGGCACATCTGCATTACCAGCAGCTATCTGGAACTAAGTAGTTATACACACTGATTTCACTTTATTTTTTTAATTTTGGCGTTCAAGCTGTGTGTTTCATTGTTTAAACTATATCTTAATCTATGTAGGACGACCCTGAAGCCGAGGAAATACCCGGCATTATAGAGACATTTCGAGATTTTCACACAAAGAATAGTGGTTGGGTGAATGAGGCCGTTGCTGCTGATTATGTAACTAGAAGATTCAAAATTCGTTGAACTTTTATCATATTTATTACCATGTTTTTTTACTTATTCATAGTGTCTTCAGTTGTAGGCCCGTCTTTGTGACGCAGTGGATGCACAGGGACCTGAGATTATAGCAAGTGGTGGAGTCATTGATCAAAGAGCCAGACGCTCTTCCGATCTTCTCGGATCAAGACGTGGACATGAGCGTGGCGTTGGACGAATCCTAAGGGGGGCAAGAACACAGTCTATTCAAGACATAGCAGAGTCGTCTTCAGCCCACCATGGATCAACTGCAACTTGTACAAGTGTTTCCCCTGATGCCTCCAGCTATGCACTCTTACAAAAGAAGGTAAACCATGTTTGATTTTTAAGTGCCTTTATGCATCCTTTCATCACTTTCTTGTTCTAATTTGGATCTAAATTTAAGGATTCAGAGATGAAGCATAACTTAATGGTCCAACGTGAAAAAATAGAGAACACCTATATCATTCAATACTTACAATTGGATATACAAACAACAGTCTACATAGATAAGGTAATATTTCTAGGAAGAACCAGAACCATGTTGCTTCCTCAATGATTGAATTATGCTATATTCTCTCGTTGAAGTGGAAGCAGTCTCTCATCTTAGATTTTTATCAGTGTTTTCATTATCTTCCTTTCATTGTTGGCCTATTGTAAGATTTCTGATTTTATTACATAAACTTAATTACTTGTTCAACTTATGATTGTCTGCATTGTGTTGGTAAATGGACATTGGGGCGAAGGAGTTATCTGTTAACCTTTTTTCTTTCCTTAGTTTCTAATCATAAAGAACTCAATATAAGCTGTACATATAATTAGAAATGATTGCCATCTAATCAGACTAACCAACTAGAGAAGAAACAATATTGCAGCCTTTCCCCTGTTATAATTGTCTTCTTTGCTTGGGTAAATAGACATTAGGCCTCAAAAGTTATCTATTAACCTGGTTTTCTTTCTTTATTTCTAGATCAAGAAGAACTCAACATAAGCAGTACTTGTATAATTATATTAATTAATTACTCTAAATTGTTACCCGAGAGTAGTTTCCAGTTTTAATGCATTGTTGTTTTTCCATATTTTTCCACCCATTCAGTTTAGTTATCATTTTTTTCATTTGCAAAGGTTCGGAAGCTAAAGATGGTGATTGCTCGGCTTTCAGCAAATGCTGGGTTGTCAGCTGAGCACGAGGACGATGAACCGGGGTCTAATGCCGTCTAATGATGGCGATGAGGACCTTGGGCCTTCACGATAGATCTAAGTTTTATTTTATGTGGAGAATCACTCTTTTGCTATGTTCGGGTTTTACTTGATGTAACAAAACGATCTATATATCTTTTGTTTCAAACCCGAAAAACAACACTATCTTTTGTGTTGGGGTTATACGGTCTACACCTCAACACTATGAATTATCTTTTGTTTGGGATTACTTGATGCATTATATTATGAAAGTATATCCTTTACTTCATCAAGTTGCTTAGTAATTGACACTACAAAAAATTTGGTTTCGGATTTATTCACACATTGTTTTACCTACACCCATGACATGTTGAAAAAACTCAACACCTTTAGGATGCAATGTTAATCCAACATACGGGGTTGACTTACTCATTCCAATAGGTTAAGCAAGGTGTGGCTAGAGGTATAAATACGCCTTATATTGCACCATGTAGAAGCTCCAAATTCGTTCCTAAAAGCCCAATGTGTTGGGGCCCCATCTATAGAGACGACTAAGTTGTTCCTGAATACCTGTGACAATGTGATATTGGTGCATAAAATAGGAATGACAAAAGTCACCCCCATTGCCTTCAGTCCCTATAGCAGCGACAGGGTCGCGCCAATTAGTGAAGAGTAGCGGTCCAGTAGGGGTGACCTATGAGGAGTGACTTTGTCGCGCCAATTAGGTTTCTAGCGCAATTTTGGCATGTGCAGAGGCGATTTTTGTCACCCAAAATTTGTCTACTTCTTGTAGTGCATGATCCATGACATATCGGAGTTTTCGATTCGATTTGTGGATCGGCAAATTTTTTACCATTCGGATCAAGTATCTAGCGGGTTACCGTACGAATCGAGATTTCTACCATCACTAATGCCATCATCAATGTTGAATTTTAAAGTGATGAGAGAGATAGAGAAAAAGAGCATGAAATATTAATATTATTATCTAATTATTATCAGTTTTTTATGTAGTCAATACACGCCCCGTTAAGTAGTTCACATGTCTATCACTTTTCCTGACTTGTACAAAATATTGAGGCGCATTGCTTTTTCCATAAATGAAGTTTTAGTATGTAAGCACACATCCTCTATAAAAGAAACTCGTGCCGATTAAAAAATTAAATTTAACCCACTTTTTCAGCCAATGTTTGTGGCATTTTATTAGCTGAGAAAGTGTACCATCATGCTAATTTTTTCTTTACATGTTCACTGCACATCTATAATGCATTGATTATATTATCATCATCATTCTTTATGTATATTCCACATTATAAGCCTATGATTGTGGCATTTTATTTGCTGAGAAAATGTACCGTCATGCTAATTCTTTATGTATATTCCACGTTTTCGTCTGAGTTTCAATTCAATAGTCGTTTTGTTGTGGAGATGGTCATATTTTTCAATGTTTTGATATGAGAAAGAGAGAGAGAATTGGGCTGGGCGGGGGGGGGGGGGAGTTGTGAATTGTCGTTTTGTTGTGGAGATGCTCATACTTTTCAGTGTTTTGATTCGAGAGAGAGAGAGGGAGTTGTGAGTGTATCGAAACCGTGATGATGGTGAGGTACAGTGTAGGTGTGCGGAAATTTGAAGTGCGGTGTACGAAGGAAAAAATAATTCAAGTTAATAGTTAATCAGGTCAATTAAATTATGGTTAATTTAGTAAATAAAAAATAGGGTGTAGTTAGCAATTTTAGTAGTCGAAATATTGTTCTCCTATGTGTATATATATTACACATATATATTACAATTATATACTATCTTCGTCTTACAAAGATAGTCCAGTATTTGATTTTAGGCTATCCTCAAAAGATAGTCCTGTTGCTATATCAAACGTGTATTTAATTTTTCATTTTGATGTTTGCTTCTCTTAAATTACTAATTGTAGGTAAAAGCATTCTGTAAATATCAATTCTCATAATTTAAGGCATTCACACTGCAAAAAATCATCCAAATTCCTTTTCAATAAATTTATACGGAAATTTTTTATTGATTTAAAAATAATTTTAATGGACACCCATATTACTAATTAGGCATGAAAGTTGAAATTAGAAGAAGGCTCTAAAATTAATGTTCTAACAAAATTATCTACCTTTTCTTAATCTGCGTAAAACTAGCTAGAGCTCTATTTTTGTAGTACGGGGGTAGTATATATTATTGTTATATTATATATTTTGAGATATTTCATTATAATGCATGCTTTAGTTTGTTATCCCGTGCAAAGTACGGGTTTATGACTAGTAAAAAATTAAACTACTACATATACAGGCTTCTATCATAGTTTTTCAATGTGTCCAATGGACACTTGCAACAATGTGTCCAACAGATACATGCTACATAATGCATTAAACTCCATAACGTGGTGTCCAATAGACACAATAAAATATAGGTATTCTAATCATAATATTTTACATTAAAAACAATTATTTTTGTTAAAATATCCCCTTTTCTTATTAATCTATTGGGTTTATATAGTATAATTAATCTTTTTTTTTTGTTTGTGCATTTTCTGATTAACCGCAAATTTAAGCTTTAAAGGTGGGCCTTCTTTAATTTTTTTAAAATAATAGAATGCGTTCTAATCGTTAACTCAATAACTTCGCTGATTTTTTTTTTTAAGAAACGGGTGTCTCATATGTATTTTAACAAATTGATATTCTAAAAAATTTTCAAAAAATTTAATGTCACAAATATAACACCAAAAAAAAAATGGGGTCCTTTAAATGATGAGGCCGTGTGCAATCACATCACCTGCACACCCTCAGGGCCACCCATAGATGTATTGTAGTAGTGTTATTACGAAATTGATGTGTGTAACGGTTGGATATTTAAGTTCGTGGCAAGAGATCTGGAATTTGAACCACACCCACCATTTCCATAATTTCGCTCCGCTTCCTCTATCTCCACCTATCTCAAGAAAATAAAATAAAACAAAATAAAATTTCCATGGAGCTTTGTTATCAAAATTTGATACATTACACCTTTCAAAATAATTGATAAGGTTATGGATACTGATTTTAGGAGCAATTATATATCAATTAATTGGTGCCTCTCTGGTGTAGATCGGAAGAGCGTCGTGCAACACATCTCTCTTGACTTATGGCGATGTATATACTTCTTGATCTCATTGAATTTTGTTTCTTGGATTTTTGTTTAACTATGGAATATATAGATCAATTCTTGCAGCTAATTTTCCCCATTTTGTTCAACCGAACACTCTGACAATTGATATTCACCGTTATGATCACACCATGATGTTTAGAAGGAACTCTGATTGATTTTTAAAGTAAGCATATCTGGTTCTTGATACTTTTATCTTTTGTGGTCAACATCCTAAGGTGCAAGTGAGTATATGCCATCTTGATGAATTTCATTTTATTTTATTATTTGGATTTGGTTGTCCATATCATCATTTTTTTTATTTTTTTGCATTTTATTTAAATTTATCATCATTTTTTTGGGAAATGTTCATCTTCAGTCCAATGATCCCTTCCATATTCCTTATGATAGATGGCTAGCATCAAGAAGCTATAACTTCATCATACAAAATCTGCATATACTCTTTTTCCATTATCCCAATTGTTTGGCTTTGGAACTTCAAAGAACCACTACTTTTGCTTTTTATTTTCTGCAGCTCTTCTTCGATAAAAGCATGGGGATCCCACAGGGAATATACGGAATAATGCATTCTAGACAGCGATACTAATTGCATTTAGTTTAATGCGTGCATCAGAGAGTAGAGTATTGCATTCAATTTTTTGTGAATGGGAGATAGCCTATAATTTACTATTGTTGTACAATAGATATTGAAGCTTTAAAGTACTCCTACCGCAAATAAATATGAAATTGTTTGATTTTTAATGGGGATTGATATTTCTTTGAATTTTCTAATCTATATATATATAAGGAGAATAGTCTGCGATACTCTTTTCTTGCTGTTTTCCCACCTATTTTTTCGGTAACATCTGCAGTTAAAGTCTTTTTTTGGCTATTTTATTTTATTCTTCTTTTTCTTTTTTGTTTTTGATATTTTTGGCCGAATTTTTGCTCTAATCTCATTTTATCTTCTTAATTTATCTTCTTAATTAAATTAAACCCTTAGAGTAAATTGTGGTTCATATCTCTTTCCATTTATATAGATCCCTAAATCACTATGAATTAGCAACATAACCTCTTTCTTATCCTAAATCAAATTATTTCTAATCCTTTGTTTGATGAAATCCCAAGACTTTGGTGATGTGGTTAGCTTTGCAATTTAAATATATAATCCTTATCATTATCGAATTGCAATATCAAATGCAAAATCTTCCTACAAATTTTTTTTCCTTTTCCTTTGTTCTCTCTCTTGAGTCCAATTTTGTTCTCTCTCTTGAATTGATAAAAAAAAAAAAGAACTTTGTAATCTACACTTTTTTGTTGTTGAATTTGTTCATGAAATTGAGTATTAGGAGATGACGTATGGATTGACTCAACATAGAGATTTACTTAAAGTGATAAGTTTCAGTACTACCATATCACATAATCTTATTATTATTGGTTTATTTTAGGGTAATTATATCAACACCACATTTTAATTACACATATATGTTAAAAATATATATTTGGCCAAATATGTATAATGCACGGGTGATTTAAAAATTATTCTACAACGTGCACCGTCTCTTCATGTATTGACTCTATTTTGGAAGTCATCCCTCAGTGAAATGATGACGAGCATAGACATAGAGAAGTTTCATATATTATTGACCACGAAACTGGCATTTTTACATGTCCATTTTTAGTCATCACAATTATAATTTTATATTCTGTGTCTTCATTTTATTATTTATTATAATTTTCACCCGTGTGTTGCATGGGATCTAAAAGTAATAATAACAATAGTAGTTTTAGGAGACACATTTATATGGCATGAAAAAAATGACATGTTTAGCTGTCAACTATGTATTTGATGACCGTGGGCATTCAAATTCACCACTTACATATGAACAACCAATTTACGTTTGTCAACTAACAAATATCAATTATTTATATCAAATAAACATGTATAGTTAGAATTACTCTAATAACAAATGTCAATAAACTTTTTTACAAAAATTTAATAAATTATTACTATAGCCAGTTGAGTCATATGTTAATATTATGAGATATAAGTTTTTATAACTATTCTATCATATTTAGATTTATTTATTTGTCCGTAACACTTTTTGCACCAGTTAATTTCTTTTTTTCATACAGTGCGTACATGGGGCGGGAGAGGAACTAATATCAGTTATTCATGTCAAATAAATATTTCTCCCTATAATTACTTTAATAATAATTGTCAATGAATTTTTATACAAAAATTTAATATAAATTATTAATACAGCCAGTTAAGTCATATTAATATTATGAAACATAAGTTTTTATAATCATTTTATTATCTTTGAATTTATTTGTCAGTAACATTTTTTGCACCAGTTAATTCTTTTTTTATACAGCGGGCATAGGAGAGGGGATGGGCAGGTGTGTTTCAATCCAGGACTTCCTGTTTAGAATGTGAGAAACATAACTACCGTAGTACTTGTTTGAATTACAGCACATGTTAATTATACATATATAAATAAAAATTAATTGAAGTGATTAAAATAAAATATTTAATAAAAATTGTTGAACAACTATTACAGCGCAACCGTATCAATATTCGGTCCACCTCTCTAATAAATAATCCAACTCTAAATACCGTATCAATCACATTGTGTGTTTTTCCATATTTTTCCACCCATTCAGTTTAGTAATCATTTCTTTTATTTGCAAAGGTTCCGAAGCTGAAGATGGTGATTGCTCGGCTTTCAGCAAATGCTGGGTTGTCAGCTGAGCACGAGGACGATGAACCGGGGTCTAATGCCGCGTCTATTGATGGCGATGAGGACCTTGGGCCTTCACGATAGATCTAAGTTTTATTTTATGTGGAGAATCACTCTTTTACTATGTTTGGCTTTTACTTGATGTAACAAAACGATCTATATATCTTTTGTTTCAAACCCGAAAAACAACACTATCTTTTGTATTGGGGTTATACGTTCTACACCTCAACACTATGAATTATCTTTTGTTTGGGATTACTTGATGCATTATATTATGAAAGTATATCCTTTACTTCATCAAGTTGCTTAGTAATTGACACCACAAAAAAATATGGTTTCCGATTTATTCACACATTGTTTTACCTACACCCATGACATGTTGCAAAAACTCAACACCTTTAGGATGCAATGTTAATCCAACGCACGGGGTTGACTTACTCATTCCAATAGGTTAACCACGGTGTGGCTAGAGGTATAAATACGCCTTATATTGCACCAGGTAGGAGTGCCAAATTCGTTCCTAAAAGCCCAATGTGTTGGGGGTGCTGTCTATAGAGACGACTAAGTTGTTCCTGAATACCTGTGACAATGTGATACTGGTGCATAAAATAGGAATGACAAAAGTTGCCCCCAGTGCCTTCAGTCCCTATAGAGCGACAGGGTCGCGCCAATTAGTGAAGAGTAGCGGTCCAGTAGGGACGACCTATGAGGAGTGACTTTTTCTCGCCAATTGGGTTTCTAGCGCGATTTCGGCATGTACAGAGGCGATTTTTGTCGCCCAAAATTTGTCTAATTCTTGTAGTGTGCATGATCCGTGACATATCGGAGTTTTCGATTCGATTTGTGGATCGGCAAATTTTTTACCATTCGGATCAAGTATCTAGCGGGTTACAGTTCGAATCGAGATTTCTACCAAGATCGGAAGAGCCATCATCAATGTTGAATTTTAAAGTGATGAGAGAGATAGAGAAAAAGAGCATGAAATATTAATATTATTATCTAATTATTATCAGTTTCTTATGTAGTCAATATACGCCCAGTTAAGTAGTTCACATGTCTATCACTTTTTCCTCACTTGTACAAAATATTGAGGAGCATTGCTTTTTCTATAAATCAAGTTTTAGTATGTAAGCACACATCCTCTACAAAAGAAACTCGTGCCGATTAAAAAATTAAATTTAACCCACTTTTTCAGCCAATGTTTGTGGCATTTTATTAGCTGAGAAAGTGTACTATCATGCTAATTTTTTCTTTACATGTTCACTGCACATCTATAATGCATTGATTATATTATCATCATCATTCTTTATGTATATTCCATATTATAAGCCTATGACTGTGGCATTTTATTCGCTGAGAAAATGTACCGTCATGCTAATTCTTTATGTATATTCCACGTTATAAGCCTATGTTTGTGGCATTTTATTAGCTGATAAAAATACACCATCATGCTAATTTTTCTTGACATGTTCACTGCACATCTGTAATGCATTTATTATTATTGTTAGTTGATATTACAAAAAGGATTTTATAGGTGGGGAATCGATCTGTTGACCAAGAATTTAAGAATATAACTAGGATGCTATCAGACCACATAGGCCTTGGCATCATCATCATCATCATCATCATCATCATCATTATCATCTATTCTTTATGTATATTCCGCATGCTTTTGGCTTGTGGCCCTTTTTTTTTTTAAAAATAAGAACTTAATTCCCATTAGGTAATGGATTGTTCGGTACATCATGTATTAATAAATGTTGCAACCAAACTAAAGGAACAAGAGAGATACAAGGATTAGTATGAGTTCTTGCCCTTCGAGCTAGTTCATGTGCAATCGCATTAGCTTCTCGTCCGACATGCTTCACTGTAAAATTGTAGCATGTATTCCTCAATGATCTACAATCACGTGTCATAAGGCCAAACTCCGAGTAATCCTCTTCCTCTCCTATGAAGGCATCCGCAACTAACTTGGCATCTACTTCAAATATAATTGTGGCTTTTTATTAGCTATTAAAAGTGTATTTTATTTTAATATTCCAAGTCAAACACAATGGTCCCCTTATATTCGCATTAGTTTTTTGATTAACTCCACTATAGGATAGATAACTTTTTTTTTTTTTTTTTTAAGTAAAATTTGGGATCATAGGAAGGGGAAGGTGACTTGAACCATAGTCAAATAACTCGTTACGGAGATGTTTTTCTGTTAGGACATGGCTTTAAAAAGTACAATTTGGGATCATAGGAAGGGGAACGTGACATGAACCATAGTCAAATAACTTGTTACGGAGATGTTTTTCTATTAGGACAAGACTTGTTCATTTCACCATATTACGTTACATCTGAAATACTTTTTTGATAAGATCGGTAGATAAATACATTACATCTAAAATGCATTTTTGATAGATGCACCACACTGCGTATATAAATAAAAACCTTAAAATTCATGAATTGTAAAAAGAAAAAAAATAATAAGAAGCAATTAGAGGAAAAAATTTCATCTTTGTTAGTATTTTCGGAGTTTAAAATGGCTCTTGAGGAGAAAAAGGTAATTTGCTTCTTCTTCCTCCATGTGTACATATACGTGAATGTGTATCGTTGCTCAATTTTGTACGAATATACAAAAGTTATGGAGGAAATTGCATGAAATGGCCCGTAAGTCGTGGATCGAAAACCCTTTTTTTAACCACCGAATTATTGTTTGCCCTTTTAATTAATACCTAATCAAGAATTCAAGATTAGCCGAAGACTAAATCAAAGAAAGCTTAAAATGGCCTCATTGATTAAACAAAACTAACACTAAATATTAGTATAATCGCCAAGATTAACAAATCCTAATCAAATTGTGTCTGTGTTACACACTATAGAAAAATATATTCACATCACATTTTTTATTAAATGCACCATGCACATTTCAATTTATACTAAGGGTTCCTAACTTTTATTTCTTGTTACATTAATCAGTGACTATATATATATAGTTCCTTACATTTTTCTCACGTTTTTTTTCATGCAAGGGGCAGAAGGGGTAGGTATGGTTTGAACCGAGACCTCCAACCCAATACGTGAATTTCTAATCATTATGCCACTTTTTCAAATCACTAAATTTTTCTCACATACTTTCTATTAATTAGTAAGATTATTTCTTGTTCCTAAATTAGTTTTCCAATTAAAAAATTTCATTAGCTTTCTCTGAAATTGTGCAATGTCCGTAATCGTACTCTAAATTATTATTATTATAATTATTATAATATTATCTAATAATTCATATTCCACATTTTCAGTCGATATTTGTGGCATTTTATTGGGGACAATGTACAAAGGAGCTAATGTTTTTCGTAATCGTAACATGTTGGCCGAATATCGACCATTGCACTTTTTATTTTATTATTATATTACCTGATTGTTCATGTGTATATGTGCGTGTCTACATATAATATTATCATATTGAAATATAGATTGCCAAATGATCTCCGTCTAGCTATGTGTCCCTCCATGTATAAAGCAGGAGACCATTTTTAGTGTAAATCATAATTTCTGTGAATAAAGTGGGCAAATAATTATAGATACAGTATAAACACGAGATGTACTTTGTAAATTTCGATTAATTTTATTAAGGCTTTTTATCATCTCTAATGCTTAGGGATGGCAGTGGATTGGGTTCACGGTAGATCTACTCTACTCCGCGAACTTATAAATCAATCCGCGAATTGCGATCAGATGGGATTGAGACAAATTGGTAGTCTGAATCACCAACCGATCCATGTCTTATTTATTTATTTATTTTCAATTTAACCCTGCATTCAATTCAAACCCATTAGAGTTATGAAACAAGAAATGACAAATGAGAATTCAAGAACACAAGCCAAGCGTGGCAAACGTGGTACTTTTTTGGTTAAAAATTTAATTTAGAAAAAAAAAAAAGAAAGAAATTCAATTTAAACAAAGTGGATAAGGTCGGATCGTTCCCGATCTATCGTAGATCATGGTGCATACCATGATCTACGACAGATTGGAGTTTCCGATCCGATCTATAGATCGGCAGTTTTATTTATTTATTTATTTATTTTGGTACCAAATATCAATTTTTCTATGTGGTCCATGCGAGCCCTGTTAAGTAGCTCGCATATCTCACTTTTCTCCACTGTTGATAGGTGTTGGAGAGTACATGGTTAGAGAAATTTCTAAGCAATACAGTATGTGTTAGGAGACAAACGTTTCACCTTTGATTCTATTTTCGACTTAAATTCAACCAAGATCTGAAGTCATTTCGACGATTTTTGCTCCTTCTGAACTTCATAGTTTCTGTGTCAGTTAATTCACAGTAATAGTTGGAAATTCAAATTTCATTTTCTTTATTTTGAATTTAATTTAGAAGATAGATCAAATCTAATTGATAAGGTTATATATACTGATTTTAGGAGTAATTATATATCAATTAATTGGTGCCTCTCTGGTGTAGGATGCACTGGCAACCTACAACACATCTCTCTTGACTTATGGCGATGTATATACTTCTTCATCTCATTGAATTTTGTTTCTTGGATTTCTGTTTTACTATGGGATATATAGATCAATTCTTGCAGCTAATTTTCCCCTTTTTGTTCAACCGAACACTCTGAAAATTGTTATTCACCGGTGTGATCACACCATGATGTTTAGAAGGAACTATGATTGATTTTTAAAGTAAGCATATCTCGTTCTTGATACTTTTATCTTTTGTGGTCAACATCCTAAGGTGCAATTGAGTATATGCCATCTTGATGAATTTCATTTTATTTAATTATTTGGATTTGGTTGTCCATATCATCATTTTTTTTATTTTTTTGCATTTTATTTAAATTCATCATCATTTTTTTGGGAAATATTCATCTTCAATCCAATGATCCCTTCCATGTTCCTTGTGATAGATGGCTAGCATCAAGAAGCTATAACTTCAGCATACAAAATCTGCATATACTCTTTTTCCATTATCCCAATTGTTTGGCTTTGGAACTTCAAAGAACCACTACTTTTGCTTTTTATTTTCTGTAGCTCTTCTTCGATAAAAGCATGGGGATCCCAGAGGGAATATACGGAATAATGCATTCTAGACAGCGATACTAATTGCATTTAGTTTAATACGTGCATCAGAGAGTAGAGTATTGCATTCAGTTTTTTGTGAATGGGAGATAGCCTATAATTTACTACTGTTGTACATTAGATATATAATTTACTACTGTTGTACATTAGATATTGAAGCTTTAAAGTACTCATGCCGCAAATAAATATGAAATTGTTTGATTTTTAATGGGGATTGATATTTCTTTGAATTTTCTAATCTATAAATATTTATATATATATAATGGAGAATAGTATGCGATACTCCTCTCCTGCAGTTTTCCCACCTATTTTTTCGGTAACATTTGCGGTTAAAGTCTTTCTTTTGGCTATTTTTTTTAATTCTTCTTTTTCTTTTTTGTTTTTGATATTTTTGGCTGAATTTTTGCTCTAATCTCATTTTATCTTCTTAATTAAATCAAACTCTTAGAGTAAATTGTGGTTCATATCTCTTTCCATTTATATAGATCCCTAAATCACTATGAATTTGCAACGTAACCTTTTTCTTATCCTAAATCAAATTATTTCTAATCCTTTGTTTGATGAAATTCCAAGATTTTGGTAATGTGGTTAGCTTTGCAATTTAAATATATAATCCTTATCATTATCGAATTGCAATATCAAATGCGAAATCTTCCTACAAATTTTTTTTCCCTTTTCCTTTTTCTTCTTTCTTGAGTTCAATTTTGTTCTCTCTCTTGAATTGATTAAAAACAAAAAAAAAAACAAAAAAAGAAAGAAAAAAGAACTTTGTAATTTACACCTTTTAGTCGTTGAATTTGCTCACGAAGTTGAGTATTAGGAGATGATGTATGGATTGACTCAACATAGAGATTTGCTTAAAATGATAAGTTTCAGTACTACCATATCATATAATCTTATTATTATTGTTTTATTTTAGGGTAATTATATCTACACCACATTTTAATTACACATATATGTTAAAAATATATATCAGGCCAAATATATATAATGCACGGGTGATTTAAAAATTATTCTGCAACGTGCACCGTCTCTTAATGTATTGACTCTATTTTGGAAGTCATCCCTCACTGAGATGCTGACGAGCATAGACATGGAGAAGTTTCATATATTATTGACCACGAAACTGGCATTTTTACATGTCCATTTTTAGTCATCAAAATTATAATTTTATATTTCTCTCTGTAATTACTCTAATAATAAATATCAATGAATTTTTATACAAAAATTTAATATAAATTATTAATACAGCCAGTTAAGTCATATTAATATTATGAAACATAAGTTTTTATAATCATTTTATTATATTTGAATTTTTTGTCAGTAACACTTTTTGTACCAGTTAATTCTTCTTTTTTTTTATATAGCGGGCGTAGGGAAGGGGATGGGCAGGTGTGTTTCAATTCAGGACTCCTTATCTAGAATGTGAGAAACATAACTACCGTAGCACTTGTTTGAATTACAACACCAGTTAATTAAACATATATAAATGAAAATTAATTGAAGTGATTCAATAAAAATAAAATATTTAATAAAAATTGTTGAACAACTATTACAGTGCAATCGTATCAATATTCGGTCATCTCTCTAATAAATAATCCAACTCTAAATACGGAAAGACTTAAATTATCAAAAAATTTTAATTTAATTATAGAATCGACAAATTAGAATACTATAATTTTTAAAAAAAATCAATTGATTATTGCACTACAATAACCATATAAAAATTTCTTAAAAAATTATTAAAAATTGAAATTTACAATTAATGTTACAGATTTTTAGAAATTTATTAGTTTCTAGACATGCTATGCTTGGATTTTCGAATAATAAAATTACTATATGCTTTTTTTTAAAATAGAACTCTCAATTAATTTCGTGTTCGATTTGATAAATGACAGATTCCTAATTCAAAATATTTGGCTAAAGTAACCATCGTGAATTGAGGATCGGATATGGGTTAATAAAGGAAAAAGTGAATATTATTTAAAAAATTTGTATAACAATCTAAACAAAAGATAAAAATAAAAATATAAAAAAAAATTAAATAATATCACCAAAAATCTTATGGTGCTAGAAACCTTATAGAGCCAGAAACTTTAGAGAACCAGAAAAAGAGCGGGGAAAACTACCCTTCTCTTATATTATATAAACATAAATTATTAAAAGCTTCACACACAAGCACACACATATATTATATGTTCAGATATCATTAGTAGTCCATTTTCATAGACGTTTTCCGTCTTTCTTAATTTGACAATTTAAATACTAAAACTAAACTATATATTTACTATTTTTGTTATATAAGTTTGATGGTAAGAAATTATTCAAGATTTTATAGTTTATTATAACAATTCTTTGAGTTTAATCTTTTCGTGCAACGTACATGTGAGAAATTAGTATTATATCAAGCAAATAGGTGCTTACAAAGTCCAGCTTTTGATGCTTATAAAAGTATTAAGGTAGATTGGGATTAGGTGAAGATTCATAAAGTCCCCCCTCCCAAAAAAAAAAAAAAAAACCAGCGAACAATCCAAGAACTCGAGTTTAGTTTTATGATTCTCTGCAGGGTCAGGAAGTCTCCACCAATGTCGAATAGCTCAAGACCTGAGTTTATGTAACAATTCAAGTCTTGGATTTTTATGTAAATTATGACTTCTGTCGACGTGCCTTTTTGGAGACACATAATACGACGATTTTGTCCTCTCTGGGAGCCACCCTCAAGTTTTGTAAATTCCCTTGAGGGAATCACGTCTCCCAAGAATCGATCCTGGATGTGATTCCCTCAAGGAAATTTACAAAACCTTAGGGGCCACCTACCACGAGCGTGGTCTCCAAAGATGACAAAATCATCGTTTTACGTGTTTTTAAAAAGGCACGTCAACAATCTCTTTCTTTTTAACCATTTTTTTTGCTACCATCAGTATTATTTATTTGCATGTAAACAATCAAGAAAAATGGATTTCATGTATTTAACTCTGCACTGGGAAAAATAATATTGCTAAAATCTCAATTTGTAACTTAAGTAATCTAAAGAAATCAGCCACAGTCAAAACCATGAAATTTCAATTCATTTGAGCAGGCAAAACATACACAAAGTGAGTTTTCAATGATGTCTTACTATAGCAAAAATCTAGATGCTGCTCATAAATTATACCGACCACTTGAGTCAACTCCAATAGACATGTCTCTTTACACATGGATTTTCGAGAAATAGGTTAGCGGGTCCTAGGAGATTCTTCTCGGTCGGTTTCCTCTTGAGTTTTTCTTTTCTTTTTTTTTTTTTTAATAAATAAATTTATTCCGGCAGAAAGCACTGTGGATTCATAAATTTCCCAACATTTGGCTTCAAAGCTTGGAAGAGAGCATACGTATTAGAGTTTTGATATTTTCCGAGTCATCATATATTAGATTGCTTTGACCTGTTGTAGATTTTACTTTGATTTCAGCATGACATGTGTAGGAGAATGACATATATGGAAGCAGGAATGATTTTTATTTTCAGTAGGAATTGGGAAAGGTATTAGACATCGTGTTACGATGGATCGTGTAAGCATTCTATACATGAAAATTGTGGATATAACTACACATGAAATTTTGTTGTAGACTTGTAGGCACTCTTATAGCCTGTCTTTTGCAACGTCCTATATTTGTGAAATCTGTAGAGTTTGCTTTGCAATTCTTTGTAGATTGCTGCTTAAATATATTGTGTCCTATTGTACGGTATTAAAATGTGTAATATACCAGAAAAATGTTTGTGACACCACATTTTAAATGCACATTAATTGAAATATAAATTTACTATATTAGCCTTACAATTAAAAAAGCTATGAAATTATTCAAACCGTGCACCACAAATACTCTCTCTCTCTCTCTCTCTGTCCACAGTGGTGTTTTGACAAAAACTTCTAGTCTTCCATTTCTTTATACGATGACCGGAGTATTTAAGAAGGCCATTGTGGTTGAAAAGTTTGGTCCTTTTGTGATTAGCGTTTTTAATGATGCGTGTGGTCTTTGTTGATTTCTTGGGTAGGTTGACAGTGCTGTGTTAAATACACAATTCAAGAAAAGAAAGGCTGAAACTATGAAATATATACACCATAAAATGTAAATTCCCCATTGCTAGTCATCGCTGATATGCCGGCGGGCGGACCCAACCACTGATACAAATTCTCCAGCACTAAGGTGGCCTCGTACAGCCACCGGAGCCACAACCAAAAGATGCAAAATTCAGCGTACACTCCAAAGGGAAATTTTCTGGTTGAAATACAAAAGGAGTTTTTTGTTGGAGCTTCATTGTCCATGGTCGAACTTTTTCGTCTGAGTTTCAATTCAATAGTCGTTTTCTTGTGGAGATGCTCATATTTTTCAATGTTTTGATATGAGAGAGAGAGAATGAAGGGGTGGGGGGGGGGGAGTTTTGAATTGTCGTTTTGTTGTGGAGATGCTCATATTTTTCAGTGTTTTGATACGAGAGAAAGAGAGAGGGAGTTGTGAGTGTATCGAAACCATGATGATGGTGAGGTACAGTGTAGGTGTGTGGAAACTTGAAGTGCGGTGTACAAAGGAAAAAATAATTCAAGTTAATAGTTAATCAGGTCAATTAAATTATGGTTAATTTAGTAAATAAAAAATGGGGTGTAGTTAGCAATTTTAGTAGTCGGAATATTATTCTCCTATATGTATATATATTACACATATATATTACAATTATATACTATCTTCGTCTTACAAAGATAGTCTAGTATTCAATTTTAGGCTATCCTCAAAAGATAGTTATGTTGCTATACCAAGCGTGTATTTAATTTTTTATTTTGATGTTTGCTTCTATTAAATTATTATACTATCTTGGAAATACAAGTTGTAGGTAAAAGCAATCTGTAAATATCAATTCTCATAATTAAAGGCATTCACACTGCAAAAAATCATCCAAATTTCTTCTCAATAAATTTATAGGGAAATTTTTTATGGATATAAAAAGAATTTTAATGGACACTCATATTACTAATTAGGCATGAAAGTTGAAATTAAAAGAAGGCTCTAAAATTAATGTCTAACAAAATTACCTACTGTTTCTTAATCTGCGTAAAACTAGCTAGAGCTCTATTTTTGTAGTATGGGGGTAGTATATTAATTTGTTATATTATATATTTTGAGGTATTTCATTATAATGTATGCTTTAGCTTGTTATCCCGTGCAAAGTACAGGTTTATGACTAGTAAAAAATTAAACTACTACATATACAGGCTTCTACCATAGTTTTTCAATGTGTCCAATGGACACTTGCAACAATGTGTCCAACAGATACCTGCTACATAAGACATTGAACTCTATAAAGTGGTGTCTATTAATATATGTATTCTAATCATAATATTTTACATTAAAAACAATTATTTTTGTTAAAATATCCCCATTTCTTATTAATCTATTGGGTTTATATAGTATGATTAATTTTTTTTTTTTGTGTATTTTCTGATTAACCGCAAATTTAAACTTTAAAGGTGGGCGTTCTTTAATTTTTTTAAAATAATAGAATGAGTTCTAATCGTTAACTCAATAACTTCGTTGATTTTTTTTTTTTAAAAAATGGGTGTCTCATATGTATTTTAACAAATGATATTCTAAAAAATTTTCAAAAAATTTAATGTGACAAATATAACATCCAAAAAAACAAAAATGGGGTCCTTTAAATGATGAGGCCGTGTGCAATCACATCACCTGCATACCCTCAGGGCCACCCATAGATGTACTATAGTAGTGTTATTACCAAATTGATGTGTGTAACGGTTGGATATTTAAATTCGTGACAAGAGATCTCGAGTTTGAACCACACCTACCATTTCCGTAATTTCGCTTCGCTTCCTCTATCTCCACCTATCACAAGAAAATAAAATAAAATTTCCATGGAGCTTTGTTATCAGAATTTGATACGTTACACCTTTCAAAATAATAATAATAATAATTCACAAGGTACAATGAACAGTTTGAGTACACAGAACGAGCGTCGACCCATTAAACAACCAAACATCACGAGTCGTCATTATTGTTTATCAAACAGCTGACAGGAAACTGCGAGGGAAAATAAAGTTATTAAAACTTGAATACATGTCGACAAAAGTAGAAGTACTGAGCTTGGATTCTAGTATAGAAACATGTCTGCATTTACCACTGGCACTTGAGCACTAATAATAATGACTTTAAGCAATTCGTTTCCATTCTCTTGTTGTTCTTCACGAATTCTATGAGCAGAAGCTTCAACACTTTCACCACACCATTTGGCCTCAATCTTTTGTAGAGTTAGGATGTCGCCTATACTTGAAGGGATCTCAGTATCGAAACTTTTCAGAACTAGCTGTTCAAGTACAGGGAAATGATCATTTGAAACATTCCATTCACAAACCAGTGGACCCTCTATTTTTAGGTCTCTAAGCTTTTGGTATTCACCTTCACTTGGACTCCAGACGTCATTCTCAATTTTATCATATTTTAACTTGAGAACTACAAGATTCGGAAGTTTCTCTATCATTTCCATTTCCTCCGCACTTAATCTAAATCCGTCAAGTGTAAGCTTTTTGAGACCCGAGGGAAAACTGATGGCATTAGAAATTTCTGTACCATTAGCTTTGAACACCAAGTTGAGGGATTCAAGTCGATCAAGGATGCTTAAGGTAGGATAGTAATAGGGGTGAGGCGACAGCAAAATGCATTTGAGTTTGCGAAGAAACGGTGAATTTTTCAAGATATTATCCTTATCTTCACCGTTAATGACAAACCCACTAAGTGCTTTTATGTTATGTATTTTGGAATTTCTGTTATCCGTAGTGAAAAATTGTGTATACCGATGGAGCATACTTTTGGAAGTTACTACATGCCTCAGCTTCTCCATTCCAAGATCTATTAGTGGCGAAGAACCAAATGCTGAGAAATATTCCAAGATAAGGTACTCAAGGTTCTTGCAATTGGAAATCCCCATTGTCATAGGTATTTTGACAGTTGAAAACCTTAACAGATCCAACTTTGAAATCATTTCTGGTTTGAAATCTCCTCCCATTCTCAAATTCTGTACCTTAACAAGTGTCATGTTGGAAAACATAGCTCTGGAATCCTCAAGTACTAAATGGCCTAATAGAGAGCGAATGTGTAGGCCGAAAGGTCTTAAAAAAGAAGGAATTGAGCGAGATAGAATGCTTACGCGGTGGTGTCGCACATATATTGGCAATCGACTGAAGAATTACGTCATCCGCACCAGTGACATTGACATGTTCACAACAGTCATCATGTCATAATTATTAGTAAGCCAAAATATATAGAGAATGATAAAGATAGAGAGAGAATGGGAGAGAGGTTACACACTTACCCGCGAATCACCTTCATGAAGTTACTATTCTCGGCTATTGTCCGGCACATCTCAAGCAATAGGTCGTGCACATAACAAGTTTTGACTCCACCATCGGATCTTCTTTGACCAACTTGTACGAGGCCCCTACTGATAAGATCTGTTAGATATCCATATGACAAATCATCTGAGTTCCTTTGCTTTTCGTTTTGTACAAATCCCTCTCCAACCCATTGTGAAATCAATTTTCTGACTGGGATTTCTTTGCCTTCCTCGACTGCTCCGAAGTACAGAAAACATGGCTTCAAATGCATCGGTAAATGACTGTAACTAAGTTCAAGTATCTTCATGCATTTGCTATTGTTTATAGATATGTGTGAACTCAAACTTTCTGCAACTTCTTCCCATTTAATTTTACTCTTCTCCATATTTCCAAGAACTCACTACAAGAATTTTATACTAATACTACAAATTTCCCGCATACAAAATGAATTCTATAGGCAAAGGTCTTTTTCCCCCGCAAAATAGATATTTTGTGGATATTTATACTTTCCCTACAAAGTTTTTTCCACATACAAAGTTATTGTGTAGGCAAATGTTTCTTTTCCCTACAAATAAATATCTTGTGGGGTTTGTACTTTCCCTACAAAATTTTTTCCCCATACAAAATGATTGTGTAGACAAAGGTTTCTTTTCCCTACAAGTGAATATCTCATGGGGTTTTTACTTTCCCTACAAAAGTTTTTCCGCATACAAAATGACATTAGTCGGCAAAGGAATTTTTTCCCCACAAATTAGATATTTTGTAGATGTTTATACTTTCCCTACAAAGTGTTTTCTACATACAAAAGTTTCTGTAGGCAAAAGTCTTTTTTCCCTATGCACAAATATTTTGTGGAGTTTTTATTTTCTCTACGAAAGGTTTTTCGCATGCAAAATATATTTATAGGCAAAGATTGTTATCCCTACACAAAAATAATTCGTGGGGCTTACTCTGACCGCGCAAAAAATTTTCTACATAAAATTTAAAATTGTAGGTAAAGATTTTTTATTCCCATGGAAAAACATTTCGTGGTGCTTGTGCTTTCCTTACTAAAATATTTTCCCTATACAAAATTAGAGTTGTAGGCAAATGTCTCGTTTCCAGTTGAAATAAGTATGTGAATTTGTATTTTCGGTAGAAAAATAAA
>CAVNYN010280848.1:15281-25439 GCA_963692815.1 Nyctanthes arbor-tristis | reverse complement strand
CTTATTTTTAACTAAATATTCACAAACCAACATAACGGCCAACATAAGGACTTATGGGGCACTCATAATATCATATAGAAATGCTATTAGGCACACCCTGTCCAGTCACACCAGATTCAGAAAATGGCTTCAAAAGAGTATATGGAACCACACCAGCACCAACCCTGTGCCTTAGATTTTCATCTGCATTTCTAGCATCAATAATTCCTTCAATCTCCTTCAATTTCTCAGTGAACTTTGTAAAAGCAGCACTTATGAACTTATCTTCTTCCCAATATGGTTGGATTTTCTCTCCGAGATACTCCTCCTCCGGAGAATGGTTCGATAGAACATTTAAAATAGTCATAAAAGTAGTTGTTTGAACTTGTGAAGGAAAAGAGTCCAGAAGAAACTCCTCTGGTCCCGCTAAGAAACTCTGTTTCTCTGTTTCATTTGGATCCTCTGTAGGCATATTTGTCCTGGCTGTGGTCGGTCTGTTTGGCATGTATCCTCCAAAATCATACTGACCAAAATTCACAGCAGCATGCTGTCCTGAAGCTACCCATATCATGTTCGTAACAATCCCAATTAGATCGTCCGAAGTCTCTAACACTGGCCACCCGGGCTCATCCTTCTTGTCACCGTGACCAACTGTTCGAATTTCCGTCCACCACGATTGGAGTTCACTATCTGATTTAACAAGGTCTGGTTCAGGGTAGTAGTGAGTGACATAGTCTGTAACCCATTGCTTGATGGCATCCCAAAGAAGTAAACCATCATTGGCATAAGGGTAGTCATCGATTGTCAGCTTCAGACCATGTGGTGCAGTTGGATCCTCCACGGCCATTCCCCTAGTCGTTTAAAAATCATAAATGTTATGTTCCAATCAATGTTCTCAAAAACATGAAGTACGATAAAACTTTCACCTTTTACAAGTTTAAACAGGTTTAAGAGGTGGTTCGAATTGTAGTACAGTAGATAGATACTTACGTTTCAGGTGAAATGTCCTGAGTTCAAACCACACATGCCCCTCCCCTATATCCCCTTTGTATCAAAAACAGGTTTAAGAGAGACCAAAATGCAAACAGTGACTTGGTGGCAAAGGCCAAGTTCAAACATTACGAATCCCTTTCTTGATCAGGAAAGAACATATGGCATGTCTATACAATGTATCAAATATTCAAAAAGGATTTCAATTCAATCGTGTAGCAATTCATTTATAAAATCTATGCATGTGAAAAATTTTCTTAATTTTTTTTTTTTTTTTTGATAATTTCTATAAGCTAAAGCTTAAGTGGTTACCTGTTAATTAGATCTGCCGGTAATGCTTGAAGGTCGAACTGCCATTGTTGATCATAGACAGCAGAGGAAAACTCAATCGAGTATTTTCCAGGTGAGAATGACTTTTCGATGATTCCACCTGCATTAACGAGAACGACCCGAGCTAATGCGTTGATCTCCATTGTATATCGGAAGTGAGGTTGTAATAGTCTATAAACCGGGTGCATCGCGCTCAATTGTCTATTGGCCGCAATTATATAAGGCTCCACACAACAATGCGTTCCTAGCCTGTAGATTTGGTTTTGTTCAACCTTTTACTAATGAATGACTCGAGAATAAAACCTAGTTTGTGTAAATCTTGAGGTTTGAGAAAAGAAAATTACCAGTGGCTGACTATTTGATGAAAACTTGTGTCGTGAGCAATGGCATGGGCTTTAGCCAACCGCCAAAGCCAGAGACTGGTGCCATCCGAACATGGCCAGAATACTTGCTTCCATTGGGGCTTCCCATCGACTGGTGGTCGTGTTAGCTCAATGGCTATCGGCCTCAATGTCCCAAAAGGCGTTAAGAAGAACAACGTCCTCGAACCATAGAAAGTTGTATCCTTGAGCTGCCTTATCTTATTCACATATGGCAATGACAAATCATGATAATCTAAAACGAAAAGTTTCTTTTCTTCCAACGCCTGCAATGGTGCCACAAATAAACTAATCTTACATTGGAAAGCAACACTATAGCATTGTAAATGCTCTACTCTTGCCCATCTTAATTATTGCCACAAATAAACGAAGTTTAGATTGGAAAGAAACACTGTTGCGTTGAAAATGGTCAACTTTTGCTCATCTTAATTACCTTCTCTAAGGTCGTGAGGCCTCCAATCTGTTCTTCAACTATTTCCTTTGTGATCGCTGATTCAGCTGGTCCATATACCTCAGGATCAAGTTTGCTATTCAATGGCCATTTCTACAATCAACAGGGTAGTTTAACGAGTTGTGATATATCATATTAAGACTTGAGATGTCATCTTAAAAGTCAAACTTGTTAATAGGAGTAGCCAAAATGCTTATATGTTGGTTTATATTTAATCGATGTGTGATTTATCCCTTGACAGATCGGAAGCTTTTAAATCAACCAGTGTAAACATGTGGAAGAACAGAAAAAAGTCGTGGGTTCAAAACTATACGTGACTTAGTTGAATGAAATACATGCACATACTAGCTAGGGTTTGATGAGAAAAAATAAAAATCCCATATACGCGTAAAATGGGCATTGAGAATATAATAAATAATATAAATATAATCTCATCTATGAGTTTAAGCTTTTAGAATAAGTGGTTTTAACATATATAAGCTTTTAGGAGTTTGGAAGAGCTTTTTAGAATACGTGTCATACCAAAAGTTGATTTGAAAGCATACCGTAACTAATTTGATGTTGCAAGGATGTTGACCGGCTAGAGTTTGTCGTGCAAATTCCTCGTCACTAAGCCAGGAAAATCGATTTCCTGCAATAATTCAACAAATATGTAGATCTCTCAAAACATGGAAAGCAATTACCTACACAGCATCTCCAATACAAATGTGTAGTTTTGAAGTGACATTGATTAGAGATTTAGACACAAAACGTACACATTTCAATTTTCTCCCTATTCTTTCTCGTCTTTCTTACCTGTTTCTTTCTTTATTTTCCATATTTTCTCTACAATGTCTTTGACACTTCCTATACCATGATATCGTGGAGAAAAAATAGAAAACAAAGAGAGATAAAAGTAAGAAAAAAGAGAGAGAATATTGAAATTTGTATATTTTTCTGTCTATTTCTCTCTTCCAAGTTGCAGTAAAACTGCACATTTATATTAAAGACGCTATTAAAGTTGGGAATTACGTACTGTCCATGATTTTTGGTGGGTCAAAACGAAGCACATTTTTCGTAGCATCTTTAACTTTCTTCACAATCCTCGGAATGATATTTATCAACGATAGTGAATTTTCAGGTAGCTCGATTCCTTCGTTAAACAGAGCTTCTATCGCCGGGAAATTAGGAAAGCTGCTATCACTTTCTATTATTGACTCTATAACTGGTATAACTGAATTTATTGCTGAGTCAACTGTATTAATTGAGAATGTCGCCATCTTTAATTCTGAAAATTTTTCATCTCTAGGAATATAATTAGTGAGAGCCCTTCTCTCCGACAATGGATCTACAAAAGCAAATAAAAGCAAAATCATCATAACAGTCAAACGGAAAATTTTCGAATAGTACTAAGTAATTAATTAATTGAGCCTCTATATATCATCATAACAGTCAACCGGAAAATTTTCAAATAGTACTAAGTAATTAATTAATTGAGCCTCTATATCTACCTTTATCAAGAAATATCAAGTTCAATACTCTTGAAAATACACCAGAAATTTGTTAAAGAATCATATAAAATAGTCCCGATCTCCCTAAACTTAAGTTACTTCTACATAAGTAAGTTTGTTAGGAAACAAATCTTTATAATTAATTTACTATATAATGGAAACTTATTTTAGAGTCAATAATTTCTCAAACCAAAATGTTTCCCTAACTAAACAAGTTGATGATCATCTTTGGCTAAGCTTAAAAAGTATGCTAGAATAAATTTGCCCCGGTATTTCATACCTTTCTTAGTTTTTCGCCGACCAGTTCTGCACCGCCGAGGATATGGATGCTCGCTGCCCCCGACCACTGGCCGTGCCAAATCATCACTTTGATCGGGATTCCCAAGATCATTATACACGTCATAGTCATATATTCTCTCAAATTTCTCGCGTTGTCCTGTCCCATCACCTCGTAGACCGTTGAGCTCTTTCTCCCGATATAGTTTCAGCCCACTAGGCGTTTGGGATGGCAAATATGACTGCATGCACCCTCAAACTTATATGTCAATATGTTTAACTAAAAATTTTCTAACACTTTTGAGAGGTGCAATTATGGTACCCTCATGTCTCATAAGGGTACATGGATGCACGCTATGTGAATTTGAATTTTCACGTGATGTGCATCTCACATAGGATGGGAAGTTCCGAAAGTGCCATAAAATGGTTTAAATTATAATTTAAGTGCTTGATAAATATAAATATCAATGTGTGTCTGATAGGGTAAATGTATGGTGAAAAAAATGAAATAACTATTATCATGTGGATTCTCCACGTGAGCAAATTAAACATTTCCAAAAGTAAGCATCAACCAATAGACTTTCACCTTTTTTTTTTTTTTTGGGGAAGCAACTTAAGCTGCTATGTGATATCATTTTGTTGGTCATTTTTTTCCTTTTTTTTTAAAGTAAAAAATTACAACTCAACTTGAGTACCATGCATAATTTTTAACTTTTTCAAAAAATTGATCAAGTGGCTGCTTAATAATTATATATATATATATATATAATAAACCAAATTAGTTTATGTAAGCTCTTGTCAGACATACCGATATATAATAATTTTCATAAACAAGTTTCTTATTTAAAAATGCAAAAAAAAAATGTAAAAAGGAAAAAGAAAAAAGAAGAAGAAGGAAAGAGGCAAGGAACCAAATGATCAGCTGAAGATGAAGAAAAATGAAAAGCAATCAAATGATGGAAACTGACTAACCTTATCGACGAAAAACAATCTTGGCTCTTTAAGATCAAACTTGGAGTGAACCCAAGAGTTACAAGAAATAGTGACTGGATCATCTGACTCCCTTTCAATGACGATGTTTTTCACAAACATTTCTTGAGTGTGCCCATTCTCTATAGTTATCGCCCCGATCTCTCCGAAATCTTTGGGAATATCAAAATTAAAGTAGTATTCGGTTTCAGTGATATCTAGGTCCAGCAGCTTCTTACGAGCTTTTGCTTTGATGTGTGGTTTCTCTGATCCGGTTTCTTAAGAAAATTAGCAAAGCAAAATATGTTAGTCCATCATTTTGTAAATCAGTAATTCAATTTTCATGCTATAAAAAAGTTAAACATTAAGCTAGTGCTAAATCAGTGTTCTAAAAAGCTCACAGAATTAAATCTCACTTAGGCGATGCCTATACTCAAACCTTGGTCTTAATGTTTTTTCACGCATTACACTTTTTCGCACAGGTGAAGCCGTGAAGTGCACATAAATGCATTTATGTGAGCGTGTTTAAGAAAAGCAACATTAAAGATGGATTGCTTACCCGGATCAACCTCAGCAGCAATAACCTCAATTTGGATGTCTCCACGAACAAGACCAACTACATTGTCAACAACGCCGAACGTGTCAGTCAGGGTTCCACCCAGAGTTTCCTGCACAGTAATGACACCTTCAGCTTTGGTTCTGCTGGATTTGGGGAAAATACTGATCAACGCTTTTGTCGTACTACTCGTCCGCCTTCTACGAACATTTTCGTGCTTTCTTGCTGACAAGAACTTCAGGGTGACCGGAAAAGAGGCATTTCCTCCACCGGTGATAAATGGCGTATACTTGGGTAATAGGCTTTGGTGATTAAGAGATTGAGACTTAGAGACATTAAGATTCAACATTTTTTTTTTGCCCCTTTTTGGAGGTAGTATATTTCGAAAAGGCTTGAGGTTGAGGCTTCAATTTTGAGCCCTTTATATAGAGCTGTCGCACGTACTGTGTGCAAGTGTTTTGGTTAGCTGTCGCATGCACACACGTGTTTTGGTTATATTCTGTAAATATGGTCTGTTTTGGCTACAATTTAAAAGTTACCTCCATTTATTAACACAATCAGTCACATTTCATGTGATATAAGTTTTTACATCATTTTAATTATTAACTATACATAGCATAACCATATAACAAAGCTTATATAAAATTTGAGTTTTAAATTCATTTATAAACTAACCCAATCAATGGCGTAGGTGGGATGGTCACTACCCCCGTTTCCCCCACAAAAGTTACATTTTACCTTTTGAAAAACTGGGGAAAAAAGACTAATTATATTCCCACTACAAAATATATTGTGTGCACCACTTTTTAATTGCATGAAGAGGTCTACACCTTTATTTATAACTACAATTTACAATTAAGCACTCAAGTTTCTTGTACCATTTTCTGTTATTAATTTTTAACCATTAACTTGTTGTTTATGTAAATAATAGTTTATATCTAAACTATGGTAGCATTGTTTGAAATAAAAAACAAAATTCATGATTCTTATTCATTATATATTTTGATTATCTAAAAAATTATCATGGATAAATAAGTAATTTGATGTCTAAATAAAGAAAATGTTTTGATAAAAAAATACTTATATAGACAAAATTTAGAATTAGTGACAGATTAACGATAAAAATTAAAGGGAAAAAAAAGTTAAAGATGCCGTTACAATAAAAGGTAAATAATTAGGACCTTTAAAATCATTCTGATGTAATGTTGAATAATAATTGTGGTGTGAATATAATTAGCTAAAAAAATTTTCGTGATTTAATTAGAGGTTATCAAGTTTCAGCTACTCCTTCAGTAACTATAAAAAGATTTCTTCTACTAAAAAAACCATTTTGCAGAACTTTTTACTAAGTAGTGAAAAAAATTGATGGATATAATTTCCTAGTGACTGATGAAAGTTTGGTGGACCAATTAAAGGCAGACATGTACTAAGTAAACAAAACTAATAAACAAGTTGCGACGTACACACCTACTTTTTCCTTTATTGTTTTGTTTTTATTTTTTTTATAATATTTGCGATACCCATGCTTATTATGCATGACAGGATATGGGTCGATATTATTCAGCATCTGGAGAACATTTTTAGAAGTAATTTTTGGAAGGACGAGCTATTTATCATATTGAATTCCTTATTATGTGTCGTGATAATTTGTTTATAATTTATCGCATTATATAAGTAATTTAATAAGGATGAACAACGTTTAGACATGATAATATGTTCTTGCGTTATATAAGCAATTAAATATGCACTAGTAGATCCCAGCCCCAACCTTTGGAAAATCAACATCATTCATCTAAATGAATAAATTTCATCATTCAACTATTAGGAGGCGTTCTCACTCATTTAAATGAAATCTGATCATAATTGGAATTTTTTCCCCGAAAAGATAATTGAAATTATATTTTAGATTCACGTCACAAATGAATACAGAAAAAGTGACACATGAACACAAAAAGCTGACTTGTATGCATTATAACAAAATTTCAAGCTAAATTTTGCATGACTTTTTTACCGTTATGCACACATGTCACATTTATATACTCTCACGTATTGCAAAACTAAAATTTAGGTTTGAGTATAATTAATAGGATTTTATTTAGATGGTTACTATACAACCCTAAATGTTGAATATTAAAATTGATCCATTTGGATGTACCTCGACATTAATATTTAAGAGGTTAGGGGTTTGGTCTAAATTTAAAGGTTGGGACGAAAGTACAAATGGATGCAAAATTTGGAGACGTTTGCTGTTATTTATCCTTGTTCTGGAAAATAATAATTCTTTTGATGGACAGTTTGTTTTGTTTGTAGTGAGGTTCACTTGGTGAGGTTTATTTACACAAGTCTCGATTAGTCAATTCATTAGCGACATCGTGTGGTCGACACACGGTAACTTTGTCAATGCTTGCTAACGAGTTTGGCTCTGATTGATCTCTTGGTTCAAAAATATAAGAATCTCAAATAAGTTATGATTTTTGAATAAAGGACTATGCAGGCGATCAATGTTATTTGTATGTACGAGGTTTTACACATTGTATGCATACAAATGGCATTAGTGGTATGCGGGTGATATGGATATCCAGATTGAACAAAACACGAAAAACGGTAAAAATATTTCGCATACTTTGATATTAATATTTTGCATATACAGAAGCCAATTAATTGGGTCCACACTAATCTTTGCATACATTCCAAAAGCCAATTAAATATTTTGGACATATTGGTGATAAAAGTCCAAAACAGAAATGTTTCGAATTGCTAGCCTGAATTTCATGACGTGGAAATTAGGCCATACACTATCTCTATACATACATATTTGAAAAATACTACATCTTGAAACTATTTGGAAAAATACTATTTTTTGATATTTTAATTGCACTAGGTATTATATTAAATAATTATTTTATTAATTCAATCATTTAAATAATTTTAGTGAAACTAATTGGAAAAATACTGCTATATTGAATTTGGGGTTAAATATTTATTTAAGTGTATTACATTGATTGTATTTTTTTGGTTGTAATGCACTACATAGATTAGAGTTAACTCATGGATTCAATTTTTCTAAGATTCCAATTATTTTATCTTGAAATATTTCAAGCATATGTCAGCCGACGATAATTGGCCTTAAAACATAAATTTTGTTCGATAAATGCACCTTGCGTATGTTTGTGGTTTTTGGTAGCATTGGCCACCGATCTTGCCGATGAACAAATCTCAGAGCCTAACTTCAATCAAAAGCTGCCAACGCACTGCACATTTTATTTATTGAAGGAAAAGGAAACGTTTTAGTTATTATTACAATATTGAATGATGGATTTCTAGTAAAATTGACTGTTTGTTTCCATATAGAAATTAACAAGAAGAAAGAAGAAAAACAAATAGTAACTCCATTTTACGTGGGCCACATGTGAAAAGCACTGCTCTTAATTAGAAATCGGGCTTTGAGCTCAGAGTCTATCGGTTGCGCTAGAAAACATCTGCTAACCACATGTTTTGTTCATCAAAGAAAAAGGAAACTTTTTAGTTATTATTACAATATTAAATTGATGAATTTCTAGTTAATTATCTCAAATGCAATTAAAGTTTTTAAAAGTGATCTCATATGCCATTGTACTTTAAAACTTACTTTAAATGTCATTGACCTTTTTGAAAAGTTGCTTACGACGCCACTATACTTAAAAAATACTCACTTGCCATCAAACTTATAAGAAACTTGCCCCATTTGCTGCTCAATTAGTACTCAAATTAATAAATTGTAATTCAAAACGTAGAAAACATATTTTACTATATAACAATTTCAATTATTAATGTATGATATAATCAAATGATAAAATTTGAATTAAAAAATAGCTGACAAGTTCAATGACAAACAAGTAATTTTCTGATAAGTTCATTGGTGAGTGGATTAATTTTTAAAATACAATGAAAAGTGAGTTAACTTTTGAAAAGTACAGTGGCATTTGAGATAAGTTTTAGACTATAGTGGCATATGAGATCAATTTTGAAAACTTTAATGGTCTTTGAGATAATTAACTCGATAGATTTCTAGTAAATCTGAATTTTTCTATCCACTTAGAAATTAACAAAAAGAAAGAAGAAAAACAAATAACTCAAACGATTAGCATTTAAGATGGTTTAATGATTGATATTTTTTAACTAAGAATTTTTTATTAGATTTCTAATTTAGCATTTTTTTTCTGAAAGGGATATATCATTAATATCACAAATCAAGACGTTTCTTCTCTCATCCAAGGCAAGATAAAGAAAGGAGCACAATTAGCCCTAACAATATTACAATCCGAAGTCAAAGTAAAAGAGACAGTGTCGTGAGCTATTGTATTTCTATCTCTAAGAATATAATAACACGAGTCACAATTCCCCTAACAAATTAGTCTCCAGCTTCTTGCGTGTGGATCGAATGGCTCCTCTTCGTTAAGCCTTTAACCACCAATTGAGCATCTGCCCCCACTTTGGCCATCCTCCAATCCTGTTCAACTGCAATTCGCAGCCCTTCCCTAACTGCTCACGCCTTGGCCGCTACCGCCTCCGCATTCCCTTGCCGACGCCATGCAGAGGCGGCGCCCCTAATTCTCTGTTTTTATTTATTTATTTTGGGGGGGGGGGTGGGAGGGTGCGGGGGGAGGTGTTAAGGGAAATCTTTTGGTGTATTTTATTGAAGAATAACTTGTCTAAGCTTTACTAGTACTGTTTATATTTAATAATTAGTTTTTTTAT
>CAVNYN010280848.1:0-15261 GCA_963692815.1 Nyctanthes arbor-tristis | reverse complement strand
CCCCCCCCCCCCCCCCCCCCCCCCCCCCCCCCCCCCCCCCCCCCCCCCCCCCCCCCGCGGGGAGGTGTTAAGGGAAATCTTTTGGTGTATTTTATTGAAGAATAACTTGTCTAAGCTTTACTAGTACTGTTTATATTTAATAATTAGTTTTTTTATTTTTATAATTGTTTTCATTGTTATTAAAATCATAAAGTTTAATTCGTATGTAATTTTTACTTTGACACATATAATAGTTTTTAGGTTCGAACCACACATGTCCCTCATCTTTTCCTCCTTCATATTTGAACCCCGTAAATAAATTTTTCCTGGCTCCGCCACTTATTTTATTGATCGATTTAGAAGGTAGAGCTAGTGAGTAGTACTATAAAACATCATCTGTTGGCGGTAGAATATTTTCAAAGCGTAAAAAAGTGACTATAACTCAATACCCACGCAAGTTAGATTGACATTGCAATTTCTTTGTTTGAAGATAGCACTCAATGGATTAAAGTGATTCAAAGTACATAAACAGTAAAGAGAAACATATAGGAGGATCCAAAAGGCGATGCATTCCCTCCTACCCAAGAATCTCCCGGAGCAACGAAAGAACACATTTTTACTGGTACATGTAGGCCAGTATTTGGATTCTCAAATTCTAATATCAAACTTTAATATCATAAAATAAAATAATTGGATACCATATGGGTGCCGTACTGCCCTTTTTGGCACTGATCACATGGATGATATGATTGTACATATATATATATTTATTTATTAAGTGACGAGGTGTACATACATACATATAAGAGAAAAATTATTTGTACGTATAAAATATACAAACTTGTACATGCTCTTTTGTATTTATTTAAATATCTCTAACTCGATCTTGACAATTTTTGACAGTAACAATACCCTGATACCCATGTGGGTGCTTAAAAATAATCATACCTCATAATAAAATTTTCATCTATTGCTAGAATGAGAGAACCTAATAATCAGTTTTGATCTAATACCAAGGTTCTCATTATTAGACATGATTGTGCGACTACATACAATAAAATTTTAGAATAAATACGACAGAATAAAGTGGTATAGATGATATCTATTATTTTGAAAATAATGTAAAGACTAAGCCTACATCGTGTAAAATGAGCATATATAGGTAGCATGATTTGAAGAGACGTTTAAGGGCCAGATGCATGTTCGGGAAATATTTCTGGTACCCCACAAAAATATGTATAACCAATCAGATTTGGATATCATGTATTGAGTTAAATAATCTTTTAATGGTCTTTTAAACGTTGGAATAAAATATAGATGCTGAAAAATTGCAGAATTGTAATCAACTAGATGGAAAAATATAGAAAAATAGAGAGGAAATAGAGAGTAAGCTCAAAATTCTATATATAATTATGAGAATCAAAGATCTTTTTTTATATATACAAGTCTAGGATTTTTGGGGTATATTAGTCATTCACAATATAATTAAATAATTTATAACACTCCCTCTTAGATGACTAATCTATACAACCATTATCTCATTAAAAACCATGTTTGGAGAAAACCGAAGGGGAGAAAAAAACTACCAAACCAAAGAAAAAAGAGTGCAAATGATTTGAATAAATTAAAACTCAATGGGATGAAAACTGGTCGAAGGAAAAAGAATAGAGCTGCTCGTCTGCTCCCCCTGAATTCATTCAATAATGGTCCTTTCTTCAATCCTCTGCAAGACCTAACATTGAAAAAAACCTTGTAGGAAAAAATCCGAGTGAAAAAAAAATCATTATTCTTTAATATGCCGTTAAAGTTATCTTGCTAAAAATCCAATTAGGAAAATCTAGCGAAATAAAACCTCAATCAAAGAAAAGTACAACGCGTATCTTCCGCATCAATACTGGTAATCTATAGAAGAACTTTCAGTTCTTTATATGCTTCAAGCATATCAAATCCTTCCGGGATTATACCATATTTATAATATTTTCATATATTGCAAATTGAACAAAACTTCATATTTCAACTGTGCCACCACATATTTAATGATACTTCCACATAAGTACATATTGATATTTTATTGACATGATATACATTTTCAAATGACTAGACTGCTGGTCTTGACATGTAGTAATCTACTGGATTGCATCATTTTGTTTTGGACAATATTCTACGTTGTTAAATTTTTTATGACAAATAACTTCATCGTCCTCGCAATCATAGAGCTCATTAATATTTATTTATTGTCGACAACTATTTCTTATCGATTCCATTTGATTCTCAGTGTAGACATAATTCTTTGAGATCTCTTTCATTTTACTATTTTCAGGTACCTTAGCCTCTTCAAGGGTTTTCTGATTAGTTATGTCTATATACTTTTATAGAGTATTATGCCTCAGTATGACTATCATATAAAATATTTGTTCCATATTCTATTTCCGGATATTTATTTTTGAATTGACCATATCATACTTTAAGCACGCCATTAATATCTCAAATCCTCTTATAGGAATTTATATCAATCTAAGTTGGAGCATTTAACTTAGTATATATTATTGGTAACTATATAGTCAGTAATCTGAAATGCAAACTATCTTGCAAACTTCAAGTTTGAGTTATACTATGTGAGGATTATAAACACGCATTTCATATATTTCTTACCAACTATCAAATCCTTCCCCTAATGCTAAGAAGACTTGGCAAATGAAGTAACAATTAACAAATCATATCGTAACGTATTATCTTTCACGAATGAAAAATAAATGCTATGCAAAAGAGATTCAAGCCCAAACATGTATTCTCAGCATTCAAAAATACCCATTTCAATTATGTGGTGGCATGATACATAAACCGCATTTATAACCTTTTGTAAGGTGATGCTTCTAACTGTAAGCCAGCCATAAATCGGGTATCATATAAATGTAGAAATATGAAAACAATATGTGTAATTTCTGTATATTTTCATTCATCTATTGTACTCAGTATATACACCTCACTAGGTATTACAAGAAAGGAAACTAATCAGTCCTATAATAAGCCTATTAATACACAAAATATTTGATATACAAATACAAGGAAAGTTCTCGTAACTATTCTCCTTGATTCCATGGAGGGAAGATTGGAATTTTGATTCTGACTTGTCTGTCACGAACCTGCGAGACCTAGAATCTAGATTATAGATTCTAGGTGATTTAAGATCACAGTATAGATTCTATACTTCAGCTCACGCCAACACTCCCCCTCAAGTTGATGCAAACGGGTCTTGGATGCACAACTTGACAAGTGAACTGTAAAATTCTTTACTTAATACAGCCTTTGTGAGTATATCAGCCAGTTGATCCTCTGATTTCACAAATGGAAAACGTACAATTTTATCCTCAAGCTTTTCTTTAATGAAGTATCTATCTGCCTCTACATGTTTTGTGCTATCATGTTGGATGGGATTGTGAGCAATAGCGATCTCAGATTTATTATCACTGAATAGATCCATTTCAGTAGAAAGAGCAAAACATATTTCTATCAATAGGTTCTTTAAACTCAGCCTCTGCACTTGACAATGTAACCACTTTTTGCTTCTTGCTTTTCCATGTTACTAGATTTCCACCCACAAAGGTAAAGTATCCTAATGTTGACCTTTGATCTGTGACACTACTGGCCCAATCTGCATCAATATATCCTTCTATCTTAATATCACTCCCATTTCTTGAAAACATAAGCCCTTTGCTAGGAGATGACTTCAAATAACAGAGTATCTGGATTATCGCATCCATATGATTCTTATTCGAGTTATGCATAAACTGTCTCACAATACTGACTGCATATGCAATGTCTTGTCAAGTATGAGAAAGATAAATAAGTTTACCAACTAATTTGTGGTACCTGCCTTTATCAATTGGGACATGACTTGAGTGTTCTCCGAGTCGATGATTCTGAATAATTGGAGTTTCTGCCGGTTTGCAATCTAACATTTCCAATTTAGCTAGTAAATCTAGTATATATTTCCGTTGAGAGCGAAATATACCACTCCGAGACCTAGCCACCTCAATTCCCAAGAAATACTTGAGTCCTCTGAGATTCTTCATCTCAAATTCCATTGCCAAATACTTCTGAAGTTGAGATATCTCCTCAGTGTCATCTCCTGTGATAATCATGTCATCCACATAGATTATTAAGGTAGTTACCTTGCTGGATCGATGTTTCAAGAACAAAGTATGATCAGAGTTACTTTGTTGGAAGCCATATTTTTTCATTGCAAGAGTAGACCGCTCAAACCATGCTCGTGGAGACTGCTTCAATCAATATAGCGCCCTTTGTAATTTGCACACCACTTTGGTGGAAGGGGCTAAGTATCCTCAGGGAACATCCATGTACACTTCTTCCTCAAGATTACCATGTAAAAAAGCATTCTTCCCATCAAATTGATGTAATGGCCCATCTAGATTTGCTACAAGAGACAATAAGACACGAACTGTGTTCAATTTAGCTACTAGTGGAAAAGTTTCCTGATAATCAACACCATAGGTCTCTGTGCATCCCTTCGCTACAAGTCGTGCCTTGTATCTTTCAACAGATCCATCTGCCTTGTGTTTGATAGAGAATACCCATTTGCACCCAATTGTATTTTTTCCATCTAGTAGCGAACGCTTATCTGCCAAAGCTTCCTCAATACTAGTGGGAATTTGGCACAAAGATAGTTCACGAGAGAATCTCTTAAGGGGCTCAGAAAGTCCCTTACCCGATGCGTAATTTGCAATTGGATACCTAGTCCTCTGCTTCTCAATACCCGGAGAGTACCTATTTGGTGGTTTCCCGCTATTGTGCCTGGCAGGTAAATTATATCCTACAGAAGAATTGTTATCAGTATCAATATATGTAGGCAAATGAGGGATATTTACCTCAGGATTATCCTCAGGAGATGCAGCAGTGGGTCACTACTAGAAAAAGAGCTAGTAGTAACAAAATTTTAGTAACGGAAACAATTTATTACTATTAATAACGAAACAGTAACGTGTTAGTAACGGAATGCGCATAGCCACAGAATTAGTAATGGATCATTTCTGTTGCTATTTTTTCATTACCAATCCGTTATTAAATAGTAACGGAAACAAAATGTTACTATTAGTAATAGAATAGTAACGTCCTAGTAACGAACAACACATAGCTACAGAATTAGTAATGGAAACATTTTTGTTGCTATGTTTTCATTACCAACCGGTTACTGAATAGTAACGGAAAGAAAATATACTATTAGCAATCGAATAGTAACGTGTTAGTAACAGAGACACGTATAGCCACAGAATTAGTAATGGAAACATTTCTGTTGCTACTTTCTCATTACCAATCCATTACTAAATAGTAATAGAAACCATTTGTTACTATTACCAACGGACCTTTTTGTTACTAATTTCTCGAAGAACAAAAAATTTTATAATTCGATATTTAGAGTATAAATGACATATATGAAATAATATATAACAAAAGTTTAATTAATAAAAAAGCTCCAATGTTTGGAAAAAAAATTTGATATTTTTGAATTAGCAAAATTACTAGAGAACATACTTTATATAAATTATGGGGCAATATATTAACAAAGAGACATGGTAGCCTAGTGGTTGGGGCTTTACTTCCCAACAGCCACAATTTGAGTTCAAATCCTCACAAGAGCACAATGGGGAATTAATTCTTGTGGGTGGGGTTGGTTGGTCGGGTCGGGGTTAAACAAATATTTTATTTTTTTTAAAAAAATTCTAGTCCACGATTAGTAACGGAATTAGTAACGGTCTAATATGTTGCTAATTAGCAACAGAAAGTTTCATTACTAATTAGTAACAGAAAGTTCCGTTACTAATTAGAAACGGAATATAAATTCCGTTTCTAAATTAGCCACGATCGAATTGGTAATGGATTTTGTAACAGTATTTTTCCGTTACTAATAGCGGTTACTAATGAGATTGACCCTATTAGTAATAGAAATTTCCGTTACTAACAGTACCTTTTCTTGTAGTGGGTATGTTGGAGTGAAGGGATTTTGGATCTTCAGAACCAGAATATTTGATATACAAATACAAGGAAAGTTCCCGTAACTATTCTCCTTCATTCCATAGAGGGAAGATTGGAATCCTGATTCTGACTTGTCTGTCATGAACCTACGAGACCTAGAATCTAGATTATAGATTCTAGATGATTTAAGATCACAATATAGATTCTATACTTCAACTCACACTAACAATAAATTTTATATTTGGCAAATTTATTGAGAATATCGCTACATGTGAAATGTCGATTCCAATTAAATTTAATTTGCTAAATCACAGTTAATGAAATATCCCAAATAACATATGAATAATTAATAATCTTGGGATATGGCTTGCTAACTAGTTCAAGTAAACAATCTAGAAGACTTCAGGCACGAGATTTAAGGTATTAAATCTCTATATAGTATAAATTAAGATAATTAACATGAATTAATTCTTCTGAAGTTTTCAAATAATAACTGAACTTCTGATTCAATATATTTAATACAACTTACGAGATTTTATATGACTGTCCATAATTCTTTGGCATAACATCTTTAGGATTTGTACCAAAATCAAGTCGGAAATATCACTATATTTATAATATAAGATTACTTGTGGCATTTGTCAAGATTTGTACTGTTCCAAGAGTACAATAAAATATTCTTTTACAATATATATTCATGAAATTTTCAAGATTTCTAATATGAAATTTATGAATATCAGATCAATTGAAATCCTAGAATCATTAGGATTCTATTTCTTACAGATACTCATCGCAATCACATTTTTCAAGAACAATAAATTATTATTTCAACTTAGATTCATATAAATATACTCTTCTAGAGTAATATCAACCTAGTTAAGTTATTACTTCTTCAAAAGCATTGGTCCAACATTCTTTAAAATCATTTAAATTTTAATAAAATGAATCATTGAAATATTAAACTTAAAATAATTTCTCACTTTGTAATATTCAACTGAAATATCAATGTCTAGTGAATTTGTTCATAAAAACACAATAATGAATCTTATAGATTAATTTTACTCTTCGCGAGCGTAAGTTATTCAAATATAATATTATATTTTTAAGGTATTTTTTCAAGAAGTCTGATAGATAACTCATTCCACAACTTTTTCAGAGCCTACCATATTCTTCTAGCATAAGAGATATAATTGTGAATCTTTTTATTAAAATATTATTTTACATCATTATAATCTTCTAGATTATTAATGCATTTGTGATATTTTTCTTTCTTCAGGAAATCACATAATATGAACAAAATTATACTTATTCAAGATATACAATAAAATACAATGTAATAACGTTCAAGATCATTACTAAAATTCTAAAGGCAGTAATTCTTAAGAAAATACAATTAATAATATTTTATTTTCTAATATATTAGACTTTTTAAGAGTAAATCTTTTTTATTTATAACAATCTCCAGGATTATTTATAGATTTTAGAAATCATAATTTTTCAGGAAAATAAAATAAATATAAATTGATAATTTACTAGTAAATTAAGCAATCATATATTATACATCAATATAATAATAATTTAAATATCCCAATAACTAATTATCCAAAATAAGGATCACCAATGATATGGTAAGAGCAAATGGATTTCCGTTAATAAACTCAGACATTTATTCCATAGTGTTTGAGGTAGGTGACAATGAAAGGAAACTGATCAGATAAAACTTTTATAGAATTCAAAGCCATGAAAACATATTTTGTTCATAATTTACAAAGAAAAAACTCATGTACAGCTTAGATTTAAATGAAATCTTCTGGATTTCATAAAAGATCTTCAAGAGTAACCCCCAAGATTTACTAGATATAATATGTACAAAATTTGATCTTGACGAATGCACTCAATCTAAATTGTGTTGCTACTTTCTCAAGTAGCAATGAATTCTAACATTATATTTAAATTTGCATAGCTTGCTCTCCATGAGCAATACATTTCATACTAAATAATTTAGATGACTACTACTATTGGTGTAGTTCAATATTCTTCTAGAATCTTAAAATTTATAACAATTTATTCTTCTAGAACAAATAATATTATCTCATAGTACTAGTGTTAATTAATGTGATTCTCCAAGAATAATTAATAAATTGTTTTGATAAATTTAAACCGTACGACGACATACTCTTCAAGACTAGTATTGACTTAAAACACTGTTACTTTTGGAACAATAACAAAATATTCTTCAAAAATATTTAGTATAGATATTTTATATTGCTCTTCAAGAATAAGTATTATTTAACTTAACTGAAATATAACAATAAATTGTGTCAATTTAAGTGTAACAAAGTATTAGCTCAAATTCAAACATGTGGGCACAAAATGCTCTCATGTTCTATTGTTACATAGCAATAGAAGCATGTTTGCGCTGCTTTAGTGGCGCTTTTTCACCTTCTCTTTGCTCTGGATCGGAAATGGAATTTCAAATCCTCTTTTTTTTTCCTTAAATTTAAAGGATAAGGGTATAAAAGTAATTTGGTCAACAACTTAAAGGAATTTTAGATGAATTCCATTAGCAGGACCTTTTCTGCGTGTTAATGAAAGGTTGAGGACCCCAGTGCTGTAAAAAAAAGGTTAGAGGCCCGGGCGATTCAAGTGCAAACGTTGGGGACCTTTTGTGAAATTTACCCTTTTGTTTATGGTGAGGCTCACTTTGTCAAGTTTATTTACAAGACTCGATTAGTCAATTCAGTGGCGATGTCATGTGGTTGACACACGGTAACTTTGTCATTGCTTGCAAGAGGATTGAGCTGGTAATGAGTTTGGCTATGATTGATCTTTTGGTTCAAAAATATAAAAATCTCAAACAAGTTACGATTTCAGAATAAAGAAGTATGTGGGTGATCAATGCCCTTTGTATGTACCAGATTTTACACGTTGTATGTATACAAATAGCATTAGTGGTATGCGGGTGATATCGATACCCCGATTGAACAAGACACGAAAACAATAGAAATATTTCGCATACGTTGATATTAATATTTCGCATATATAGAAGCCAATTAATTCGGTCCACACTAATCTTTGCATACATTCCAAAAACCAATTAAATATTTTGGACATATTGGTGATAATAGTCCAAAACAGAAATTTTCCGAATTGCGAGCCTGAATTTTATTATCTCACTCCGAAAGTAATTGGCCAGAATGTTGAACCATTGATATAAAAAAAAATTATGAATAAACCAATTAAATCATTCTTTTTTGGTACTTCTAATGAACGCCGTCATTTAATTTGTCACATATAAATCGATGAGTTGGTTAAAACGGTTCGATTTGGATTAAAACCAAATCATTAACAGCTCCTCCACGCATACCTGAACTAATAGTTTTAAAATTGCGGTTTTCAGTTTGGGTACGCACTTTAGCAGTTTATATTTACAGCCCTAGATTGTATCATAGATTCAAGTTTTCTAGGATTCCAATTATTTTATCTGGAAAGATTTCAAGCACACGTCAGCTGACGATAATTGGCCTTAAAACATAAATTTTGTTCGATAAATACACATTGCGTATGTTTGTTATTTTTGGTGGCGTTAGCCATCGATTCGGCTAATGAAACAGATCTCAGAGCCGGACTCCAATCAAAAGCCGCCAAAGCACCACATGTTTTATCTATCAAAGAAAAAGAAAACGTTTTAGTTATTACAATATCGAATGATGGATTTCTAGTAAAATTGACTTTTTGTTTCCATATAGAAATCAACAAAAAGAGAGAAGAAAAACAAATAACTCCATTTTACATGGGCCACGCGTGAAAAGCGCTGCTCTTGATTGGAAATCAGGTTTCGAACTAGGAGTCTGATCTATTACGCTAGAAAACATCGGCTGACCACACATTTTGTTCATCAAAGAAAAAGGATATATACTTTTTAGTTATTACAATATTAAATTGATGAATTTCTAGTTAATTATGTCAAATGTCATTAAACGTTTCGAAAGTGATCTCATATGCCACTTTAAAACTTACTTCGAATGCCATTGAACTTTTTGAAAAGTTGTCTACAACGCCACTATACTTTAAAATGTACTTTCACTTGGCATCAAACTTATAAGAAACTTACTCTATTAGTCACTCAATTGTACTCAAATTAAAAAATAGTCATTCAAAAATGTAGGAAACGAAATTAAAAAATAGTCATTCAATTATTAGCATATGATACAAGCAAATGATCATAAGTTTTCAATTAAAAAAATAGCTTATTTAAACAAGTTCAATGACAAACCAAATAATATTTTGATAAGTTTAATGGTAAGTGAGATAATATTTATAGTACAATATAATGGCGAGTGACTTATGAGATCATTTTTGAAAACTTTAATGGCATTTGAGATAATTAATTCGATGAATTTCTTGTAAAACTAACTTTTTTTTTTTTTGGTATATAAATTAACAAAAAGAAAGAAGAAAACAAATAACTCCATTATATGTATGGGCCACAAGTGAGTTGGCTGCTTTTGATTGGAAATGGAGCTCTCAGTTCGGGACCCGATCTGTTATATTAGAAAACATTTGCCAACCATACGTTTTGCTCATTAAAGAAAAAGGGAACGTTTTATTAGTTGTCCCAATGCGGACTGATGAATTTCTAGTAAAATTGTCTTTTTGTTTGCCTATTGAAATTAACAAAAAGAAACAAGAAAAACAAATAACTCCATTAATTAGTACATGGGCCAACCAGCCTTGTGACCTTAGCTTGGATGATTTTGCGTCTAATATTCTCCACATATAGGCGGAAAATTATACTATTCGCCAGTAGCTGCCTCGGGGTTGATCAAATTGCCAAAAATGTCTAAGGCAAGGCTGGATCGAATTACCAATATGAGTTTATCCAACACTCGTGTTAGTAGGGCAATTTGAATATATTTGTTGCGCTGACCCCGACTATTGAAAGTAACAAACTTAGTCCCTATATATAGTTGTAACTGTACATGCAGTTTTCATAATAAACGTGCTTCATGTATACAAACGACTTGCACCATAGTTACACACATTACACTTGGCAGGATCTTATTTTCTCATATATCACGTCACTTTAAGATTGATGACAATCATATGGGACACGTACATTATAGGAAACTTTGAGTACAGATTTTGTGTAAAAGTAGGTCCTTCTTAGAAATAGAAAATGTGTCTTTGGTAATCCATTATATCTAGTCATTCACATATCTAGCTTTATGAAATAATAAGGTTTTTTTGTCTTTTTTTTCACTATAAAAAATAAGGCCTATAGTGGCGACCACCAGTGACGACACCAAAAGTCATTGCTATAGCTTTGGCTATAGATAGTCGCTGTTGTAGCCTAACCACTGTAGTGACGACAAAATCATGTCGCTGCTGTAGGTCCCATCTATAGCGGCGACAATGTAAGTTTCTGTAGTGGCGACATAGATGTCGTCGCTATACCATTGGCAGGAAGAATTCCCTCTTTTGTTGAGGCCTATACCGACGACAAGTTGTTATTATAGGTACCATGTTCATCGCTATAGGTGTAATAATCGATATAATATATATTATAAATGCAAAATGTTAATAAAAAATTCATCTAGTCCAACTGGTGAGGTACTTGTTCGTGAAGGAGAGGTCTCCCGTTCGAACCCTAGGGCGCGCAAATAATTTCTTCCATTAATTGAGGTGGAAATGGGTCGGACTACGGAGGGTTTTGGGTTGGGCTGGGCCAATGATGGTGGGCTGGGTTAAAAATTTTTGTGGCCCAACGGGGTAGATAGTCGTCACTGGGGCCAGGGTGGATAGTCGTCGCTAGGAGGCTGTAAGTACTGGCCTATAGTAACAAAATTGTCATTGCGAAAAATCGTCGCTAGGCGACATCCCCCCCGGGGGGCAAAGGAAAAAAAAAAAAAAGAAAAAGAAAAAAAGAGATGATATTTCATATTTGAAGTTAGATATGCATGTGCAAGAAGGATTGTGCACTCTAGTAAAAATTAGATTAAAAACCTGCTAAGCTAGCAATAATTTACGGACCAACTATATAAATTTTTCTTATACCATCTCCTTTCAAACTTGCCTTTTTTCCCGCTTCATCGATGCCAAACCAATAAAGAAGCAGGTCTTTTATAATTATTGTTGTTGATGAAAAGTATGCAAGGAATCTTAGGATTTAGGCGATTCTCTCCCACTAGGTACATGACTCTTTTTGTTGCTTGTGAGGTTGGTGTTAACTTTGTACTTATCGGATTTTACCTCTTTTGATTAACCAATTTGAAGGCTGAATTTGGTATGGAAGGATTAAGTTTGGACTTGTGTTAGTGTTTGACGATTTAAGTAGTTGGCTATATATTTTGCATTACTTGTTAAAATGATCTGGTACTATATATCTAGTGTTAGATCTGAAAAAATCAAACTCGACCACTACTAAACCACATTTTCCTTGTACAAGTAATGTGAGCTACTGACGTGTGGTTATTATAAATAATAAATATTATCACGAACATAGACTAGTATTCTAGTCTTAATTTAACATTATTTTATATGGCATTATATGGTACTATATGATCATGTCGGGACACGCCACATGGGAAAACACAACCATATGACGTGCTTCGATGGACCACATGGTAATATGATATTATATGGTACCATACCTATTGTGCTATATCGTTTTTAAGTAGTGTTATCCATTTTTTTTTCCGGGGGGAGGTGGAGTGCAGTTTTTCTTCATCATATATAGAGCTGAAACACTTGAGTTCCTTTTGGATTTCCTTCTTGATCAATCACCACTGCAGCATTGTCATCATATTGTAGTATCATACTGTTGCCACGTTTAAGTTCTTTATAGGTACGAATGATAACAACCCTAACAACTTTTGATTTTTCTAGGGACATATTTGCTACTAGTTCTTTGATCACAACAACAATAACATAACCAATATGAGCATATCAACAATTACTAGCTCCTATGATTCATGGCACCATTACAATTTCCAAAACAAAGCGTCAAAACCTAATTAAATATGTTATACTATAGGATATGTGATGTGCACTTTAAAGCATCCACATTGGTAGTGTTAAAATAGATTGTTAAAAGCACCTACATTGATGGTGTTAAAGTAGTTGTTAAAAGAATTATTTTAACAAGTTGTCAGTTTTGATGTTAAAGTTAATAATAAACCTAACACTTTATGTGGCATTATTTCTTTTTTTTTGTTCTAATTAATAAATTGGATTAGCCCACCCTTTGACTATTGAATTGTTAAAATTTAACTCTTTTAGTTAGAGTCACCAATATAGCATAAATTACTAATTAAGCTTAGGTGTCTTTTAACAAGTATTAAAAATTCTAATTTTTACTTATGTGAATAGTTAATTTTAACACTATCAATATAGATGCCCTTGAAGGAGAATTTGACGGTTTTCATAGTAGAACATGTTATCGTAAACCATCTTGTTATAGCACAAGCAGGTGGTCTTTTATGGTGCCATCCGCTAATATGGAGAGGTCAATACTATTATTTTATTTGTCGGTTTTAGCCGATGGCATGATAAGTGGAGAAATTGAAAAATACTATTTGTAGAAAAATATTCAGGTAATCTTTTATAAAATTAGGTAAACTCACAATCTTACCTGTATATATTATGTGATTGGGGAAATAATTTAACGATACCATGGTGAATTTACCCATTTTTTTAAAAGATTGCCTGAATGATTACCTACAAATAGCAGAACTCGCAAAAATTATTTAGCCACATCACCAAAAAAAAACAAAAAAAAAATCTAATGTGGGAAGAGAAAACATAGACAATGTCTAGCACATTGTCTACATCTAGATAGTGTACTAAGCATTGTCTATCTATTATTTTTTTGTTAGTTTTGTATTTATCTCTCCTCATAACCACATCCAAACCAATAGTTAATATTAGACACATGTTCAACTATTTCACAATTGACATTCTAAATTGAAGACTTTTCAATTATATTTGCCACGTACATTGGGATGGAAAGTGTGCCATTGGAGATGCTCTTAGAACTTAGAAGGTAGAGCTAGTGAATGGCGCTGCTAGTATACCGCTTCCTCGTTGTGTTTACTGCCAACCATAGGATATTTTTTACATAAAGTAAATATAAAATAACAATTGATTTCATATGAGTTTAATATGTGATGCATTGTTCTTACAATGCACATTAGAAATTGATAAAATTTTATTGGTATTCTCGTTACGCATAACGTAACAAAATTACATCAAACGTTGATCTTAAATTGATGTTTATTTATAGAAAATAATAAAATTGATTAGTATTATGTATTTTGCCATTTTCATCTATTGTTCACATCTTCTATTGTCTCCTTTTAATTTGCCTGAAAGTGCTAAGCTTGGGGAAGTTGGCTGTTTCTAACTTCTGGCCTCGTATAGTGAGTTGCATTTCGAGCTTTGTGGACTTTGTAGACTGTGTTCATGATATGTTGTAAGTTGGTTTTTGTTAGTGTTATTAAATGTTATTTTGTTTGTCGACATCACAATTGAGATGATAATAAACAAATTGTCTCATCATTTTCATCTGTGAATAGTCACGTAAATGTAGCATTTTCCCCTATGATAGGTTGGTTGTGTCATGGGTTAACTTGGGATTCACCTTCCATATGTATGCGCTTCAAGTGATGTTGCATTTATTTGCATATATCCGAATCAATTGAAGCATTTTATATCAGGTCTCAATTTTGCTTTCAACAATGGTATAACAAACATTTTAATATCTATGGCAATACATTGATGGTTAATGTAACATACATGCGAATGGGATGCAGCAACGTACCCTCTTGAGGTTGTAATAAAATTTTAATACAATTATTAAAACACCAATTATTAAAAATTAGGACAATTTGTTTCACTACTAGAAAATGAGGCTACACTGACGGAAAATTTCGTCGGTGATGGCCCTTTTTAAGTTGGTAAGCGCGGGTACTGACGAAAAAAGATCGGAAGATGATTTCCGTTGGCAAAACCACCGCTGGTAAATTCACCATCGCATTTTGGATTAGTTGGCAATTTACCAACAGATTACTAACGACATTGTATTTTGTTGGCAATTACCAACGGCTACAAACTAAACATGACCAATGACATCACTAACAATGATGTCCATCGGTAATTTACCAACCAAAGTTGTGCATCAGAAATCACCAACGGCTAGTTTAAATTACCAACAGCTAGGAACAAGCCACGGCCAACGACATCACTAACATTGATGTCCGTTGTTAATTTACCAACCAAGGTGTTTGATAG
>CAVNYN010280847.1:0-55923 GCA_963692815.1 Nyctanthes arbor-tristis | reverse complement strand
CCACCCCCCCCCCCCGCCCCCAAAACACCAAAAGCAAACTCTCACACTCGAACTCCAAAATATATTTCTCGAAAGAGAGACTATATTTCTCAGAAGGGAGAGGCATGGCGTGAAGAGAAATGAATATCCAGATTATGACATATACATGTGGGAAACCTGTCGGGCAAATCTGCAACAAGAACTTTCTGGTAAATTTTGATGCTCTTGAACTGTGCTTTTTTTTTTTTTTTTTAAAGTCTTGAACTGTGTTTTTGATTTGCTGTTTTGAAATTTTGAATGCTCTTGAACTGTGTTTTTGATTTGCTGTGCTCAAATTTTGCACTTGTCAGCAGTCTTTCTCAGAGAAGAAAATATGTAAATCTCCACAACATTAACTGTTTAACTTCTCAACCCCATGAAGTATGGAATATATGAAAGTCTACAACACCATTAAAACTTGTTACATAGTAGTCTGCACGGCTCTGAAATGCAGTAAATAGGAGTCCAATTGCAACCGTTTGGTCCTCCTTTACTCTCTCAATTTTTCCTTTTCTTTTTGATATCTTTAAAGGGTATATAGTTGGCGAGGTGCCATTGTATTAATTACACACTGAAAAACTAAGGAATTGTAGTATAGGGTCTGTACAACTGGCTTATCTAGCCCAAAAAACTTGGGAACAACGGAGACCATATCCGAGTTCCTGACAAGACAAACTAAAGAATGACACGCAAAAAGAAGGCAAATGGTAAGTATTAGGTAGAAAACTCTCTGAAGGATGCAGATCAAAGCAATCAATCTTCACCAAAAAAGTAAAATACCGGAATGCTCCTTAGCACCCAAGATTGCAAAGCAGATCTTCGTAAGCCTATTTAAAAAACTCAGGTCGAGATGGCTGCAATGCAAGGACAAAGAACTCCAAAAGATTAATCAAAACCTCTATTTATGTTGAAAACTCCAGCAATAGTTCTGTTCTGGATTCTTCAGGATATTGTATGTAAGATTAACAGGTGAGACGGTCACAGACAATGGAGGAGGGACCTTTTGCAAGTTGGAGATTGAGAAGAATTGATGCTTGAACTTGGGAAAGGTATCTCGATCTCAAATGTTTTCATCAAGAAATGCTTCTCCTGAACAATGCATAAAAACGAGACATCTCAGTCTTCCATTGTATATTTGCTTATGGTCCATTTAGTAAGGTATGTTAAACAGGACTGGGAACTCTGAAATTTAAGAAAAATGAAGTTAAAATGTTCTCAGATCATATCTAGCATGACCTAGTACTCCCCCCGACCATGCCCTAAATAAATTATCAAGGAAAGATATGTCTGGATGAATTAGTGGCCAGTTTAAGGATCTTAACAAGGGCTTCAGTTACTTCAATTCAGCCATAGTCCATGTGTGCATTTCAGTTCATTTTGGAGCAAGGCTTTAAGTTAAATCCCAAGCTATAAAAGCCAAAGCCATTGGAGAGGAGAACCATTAATTTATTCAATGTACTGTTAAATCACCTCGTCACATGCACATGCACTATCTTCATAAATAAGTAAAATGGACCATTATAGAGGGGCCATGGTCACTGAATCTAAGTCTCAAGCATCCACAGACTTAACTTTCGATTATATAGTTCAAAAAACATATATAGTCAGGGTACAAAGACTTTAAGGAATGCCACTGCCACCACAACTGATGATGGCTCGATATTTTGCAGATATGATGTTTCTTTGACAGATCGCAGGACATATAGCAACCTATATGTTATGTTGCAAATGCTAAACTTATGTAATGTGGCTTGTTATGAGATAAATTAAAAGCTTAGAATTCTTACACTTTCTGAAAATTTTGGGCTGGGAATTGCAGCTGCCAATGACCTGAATAGTGGAGTCACCTGAAGAGGGGAACTGAATTCTGTGTTTGAGTAATCACATAAACCTCCACTGTTATCTTTTGTATTGTCAGTTGATAATAAGTTGGTTTCTGCCATAAAATTTGGAAGAATGGGGAAACAGGAAGAAACTATCAGGCGTTAGCTTAAAATAGAAATTCACAGTTTTCTTGGCTAATTATCATAACTGTTAAATATTTGTAGATCTTATACCTTCATTTGTGCCTGAAATGCATATTCTGTTTTCCTCGGTGAGACATGGTTGTTGATTGCCTAACTGACTTGATTTTAACTCAAGCCCAGTTTCTTGATGGAAGGTACCTCGTTCAGCTTGGCATTCTTCGTGGTTTTCACTTGGAACATGAGATAGCACACTTGATCCAGTACTATATTCTGAGCTGGCAGGGGACTCTTCATACAGATCAGGTTGCCTGTACAAGTGTCAGTTAGATATTCTGGAAGGGAATCAGCCTCTCATGCGAATTTCAGTCTGCCCAGAGAATTTACTTACCTCCAAGATGGTTTGCTGCCTTCATTATTAATCACATCCTCCATCAACTCTTTAAAATTCTCTAGCTGCATATCACCATCAGAAATTCTGTGCGCCGACAGATCAGTTTCTTTATTTTGCCTAAGAAATTCTTGCAGAACCTGAGAAATGTTTGGATCATTAATGTATGTTGAGTTACTATAGGTTTGGCGAACAGGAAATTCTTCAAAAGTAAAATATACAGAACTTTATTTCTTGTGAAAGATTGATGGTATGCTAAAACATGGAAACAAGATTATGGCCTAACAATTCAACGTTTCATAAAGATTTTCTCTTTTCACTATTTTGGAGTATCTTTCTAGTTGGATATTGTAATTAACTAAATGTCCTTTAACCCCAAAATAAGCAGGACAGAAATTAAATGCCTACTTCAGTTTTCATAGTCAGTTTAATAAAATAATCTGATATTGACATGGCGAAGAAAAGATCACAGTACTTCTTCTTACATTCCATGCATTTTCGAGACTCTGGTTCTTGTTCTCTGAATTAACTTTGATTGCAAGTGAGCTGAGCAATTCTGCTTGCTGCATCAACGCAAGCATCTTTGGATCGTCCTTCTTAAGAAAGTTTCCTTGAATTATTTCATTTTCAGCTGCATTAGGATATCAAAATGATATACATTATTTTCAAAATCAAACTTCAAGGACATCCAAAAAATTACCAAGTACATAGCAAGTAACATGTTACTAATCAGCTTCAGACTAATATTGCTTATTGAGGTGCTGAAGGGTCAACAATTTAATAGGGTTGAAACCCAAAGCAGAAGGAAAAAAAGAAAAGAAAAGAAAAAGAATTTGTCAAACTCACATCCACTGATTGATGCCTCATTTACGTTGCTGACATTCAAGTGAGTCAGTAATTTGCCACCATTGTTGCGGAAATTTTGAGCTAGTACAGCAAATGGTGGTCTAAAAAGATAATTTGTAACTAATTTTTCTCCTTGCTGGCAAATATCGGCAGGGTTCAAGATGTAGGACCTATTAAATCAACAACTTGAGGATTATTTATTGAATAACAGCAACAATTGGTTGAGAAGGTTATAAGCATGTTAGAATAATATACCTCATCTTTTTGAGTGGTGCAGAATTTTCAGATACGTCGTCTGTGTTGAGCCCATTTGGGAAAATGACCCTTTTGTTGTTTAGGTTGATGTATGAAGCTTTGTTTTCTTTTGCCAAGGCTTCATGCTTTGCTCTCTTCTTACACAAAGTAGTGAACCGATTCTTCACAGCATTATCAGTTCTGTAACAACATAGTTTACGTTCATTACGAAAACTATTACCCAACAAGTTGCAGTAGAATATTAAACGAAATTATCGATTTTTGTAGTTACCTGCCTGAAACCACCTTCGCAATTTCAGTCCATCTGTTGCCAAATATCTTTTGAGCCTGCAAATCAGTACTTGGTTAATGTCAACTGCAGATTCTCAGCCTTCTAGGGTGTGAAAAAGGATCAGGATAGGTTTCTTATCCTTCACAACTAATGCCGTGGAATGGAAAAATAATTGATTTTACCAATAAAGCCTCAGATACAGAAACTAAATCAGAAGGACAAATGAATAGCAGAATAACTAATCACAATGTCTCTAAAACAACCTTGATGCTTTCTGAAAGCAGTATTGGACAAACAAAAATTCTACTTCATTCATATGTCTGTCCGATTCTTCCTACAAACAAGGTATCTTTGGCAGTATAAGAGCACGTTGCTGAGTAGTGAGTGCTGAGACGAAACAAAATCCTAGGTTGGATAAGAATGGCATACCTCACATAGGAGCAAGTCTTCCTCGGGTGACCAACCTCCTTTCTTGAAATCAGAATTCAAATAAGTGAACCACCTACACAGCGGATGAATTACAATCAAATAAAGGGAAACCAGACAACCACAGATTAGCAACCAAATAAAAGACAGTCGTCCTGTACAAAAAACAGAGGTGCTGTCTATATCCTCCTGTTTGTATCAACTGACCTTCTTCTACATTGCCTGGTTGTTTTATCCTTGAATTTTGAAGCAATGATGGCCCAACTGCATACATATATCACAGACACAATTCATAAAAATCATTGATTAAATCCCAGAGAGTAAAATTTGAATACCATCAACTACTATAATATCACACAACAAAAAGTAGAGCAATCAAGATTTTACTTTTCAGTGCCATGAAGCCTAATCTGCTCTCTCAAAATATCATCCTCCTGTAGCCCAAAAGAATCCATAATTTATCAAATCAACCATTTCCACAATATACTAAACAGAATAATAAGAGGAAAACCATCTCAAAATAAAATGAGAAAACCGAGAAACAAAATACCTCTTGAGACCAAGAAACAATATGCCTCTCTTTCTGCTTTGGGGCTTCAGTGCTATTACCTGTACCATTAGTAGTACTATTCACCTTCTTCTTCATGTTTTGCATGATTTGTATATTTCACTGCTCTCTTGCATGAGAATCCTTTTTGAATGAGTGCTATATAAAAAAATGAACAAGACCCTCAAAAGATCACCTCTTTTGCCCCTTTTCTCTTTACACAAACTGGAAAACGGAACAGCATCGATAAAAACTATACTGTTGGGCTTTTACCCACCCCCCTCAAACAAAATTTTGCCTAGGATTCGACCTTTTTTCTTCCCCCTTTGTCCTTGGCTTTCTGAGGAAAAGAAAATACATTTCTATTTCGAGAATTTTATACAGAAATTCTTGATTCTAAAATAACTTTATAAACTAGTGATCTACCTTAATACCGGCCTCGAGATTTGAGAAAGAGATCGGAAGAGCACACGTCAATCCTCCAGTTGTGTATACTAAATACTAAACTAAAAAGAAAATGTAATCGATTGGTTCAAAAGATGATGAGGGCTGGGTTGCTTTCTTGCTGAAAGCTTGAAACTTTCTCTCTCTAGCAAAATGGGAAATATGGATTATTACTGTTGTTATTATTTTCAAAATTAATCAACGGATTCTTGCTTTTGAGCGCGGGGATGAATGCCCAGTTTGAAACTGATAATAAAAAACGCTGAAATCCACGAGATGATATTAATTGATGGAACCCCACACCCCACGCTCACGCTCACTCCCTGAGTCCCCGTGTTACCCTGCTTTAGTTTTCTCTTCATTTACAGAAAATTTATAATTGATTCGTAAAAATTTATGATTTTACTATAAATTAAGAAGTTTATTTTCACTGTATAAAATTTTATCGGTTCGATGATCATAATATCAGTCAGGAAAGATCCGAGCAAAAAGAAAAACATTTTTACTATTTTTCTTTTGTATTTTTTTTTGTCATGTTATTATTATTATTTTTTTTTGAAACCGTCATAATATTAATTGAGTGGTTAGAAAATTATAAGAAGGCACGTGATGTAAAGGAGGTTGGAATTGCCAGTCTGGTTCTGACCATTCACTATTCTCTTGTGTCTTTTTTTTTTTTTTTTAAAAGACACCATTCTCTTGTTTCTAAATAAATAAGTTTGAGATTTTCCAAATATTTATTTTATCTTTTCATTTTAACAATTTTCACCACATATATGTTGATGTATTATTAGGTGCATTAATTAACATAAAAGGAATTTGATGTATTTCCTAATGGGATTGTGTATTTAAAGTTGTTGATTTGGTGATGGTTGAGAAGAATCCAGATTTCGTGAATTCAAAATTTTGAACAAGATTATTATAGTTTAATTGGGGAAGATTTTGCGCCGTAAGATGTCATGGGAAAATTTTTAAAAAAACCAATACTAGTTTCTATTAATAAACCAATATTTTCCAAAAAAATAAGAAGCCACTTGTGATTTAAAGAAACCACCAATAGTTTGTTGTCTTTTTAGACAATGTTAACCAATTTTAGTGCCTTTGAGAAACTCAACTTATGGGCACTAGATACAACGATTAGTTTGATAATCGATTTTCTTGGATGTCGATGGTTCGTTTCTGATTTCTTATTAAATTAGATTAAAAGGTTATTACAAGAAAGTATGATCCAATAAAATTCAATTCATTGATGCATTTTTATCGTGGTTGGATTCTCTTCTTGTATACTAGTATCTACTATCTAGCATGTCTAGTTGTGATTGCAATGAAATGTTCAAGTATCAGATGATGTAGTACAATATTAGTCACCGATGTGATTTAAGTAAAGTAGGGTGATGTTATACCACAAAAATGTTTAGTATCGCTGCAGCACCAGATGCAAGAACACTAGACATCTAGTGCTAAAATATTTCTATATATTTGCCCTGGTACAATAGAATATATGGCAGATTTAGCCTTGTAATGTAGCTTGTAGCTTGTGACACAAGCAAAACTTATATATTGTTTTTGGGAAAAATTTAAATTCGTTTAAATTTTCTTCTGATTTAAATTCTTGTCACTGTGACATTATTTTATTGACTTGTCTTTTTCGAAAAAGTAACAAAATGCCTTTTCAACTAGAGTAATAAATCTATTAGACAAATTAAGCCACATCAAAAATTTTAAATCAAAACTCGTTATCGTCGTCATCGTTATGTCTCTAGGCCTTCTGTTTCAGTGACAGACCAAGTTAGAAAATGGCCTATAAAACTAGAACCCTACGATAATTCAACTGCTAACTCAAGCGTCCAAGTCAATTTTTATAACTATGTGTTTATTTAAACACAAATTATTCAAATTGTGTAATTTTTTTTCAACTTTTACTAAATTTTCTTTTTATTATAGTCAACATTTCTGGCTACCGCGTTTTCTGAAAAGTATAAAGAAAGATTATCCGGGACTTAAGGATGATTATCGTACTAATTTCAGCAATTAATTTAATTCGCTATATATCAATAAATATAAAAGATATATAAAAAGTTGCTTTTTTTTCCTCTGTAATTTGTTCTATTATATTCTCGAACTCTAGGTTGCAAATAAATGTACTCTAGTTACTAAGAGGAAAAATTCTAGGGGGACATGAATATGAGATATTATTAGGTTACATTCTTATGTAACACACTTGTATTAGATGATGAAAAAATAGCCATGCAATCATCGCCCAATGAATGTGTGCCACATAAGAATGTCACTTAATAATGTCCCTCTTTTCATATCCCCCTAGAATTGCTCAACTAAGACTGATTATATACCATGCTAATCTTTAGAAAGTTTCACTGCTTTTTACCTATGTTTTTAATAAAAATTATTTTGAGATGTAATTACAAGAATTAGAGAAAAGAACAAATAATAATAATAATAATAATAAAATTTATCATCAGATACGAACAAAATTATTTTGTATCATCTAACTAAAAACAAAAAATTTTTTTGAGTGTTTCATCATGTACTCAACGTACCTCAAAATGTACAAACTACTTATAATATTGTCAATTGACATAATGAAGATTGGACAACTCGGTTGTCACTACGTCAAATTTTTGTCACATACTCCATGCATAACAAAATTTTCAATAAAGTGTACCTAACTTAATTGTGTCCCCATCTTAGCAAAATGAACATACTCTTTAATTGATTTGAAACTAGAAATTAAGAAACTTGTGGGGAAGCCATAGCCGGCCAATAAGGTATAAAAATTCAATGAGTCAAATGATGAAAGTTAGGGTTCATATTCAATTCATACTATACAATTCCTAATCAAACCAAGGCCCTCCACTAAATATGCAAATAGTCATATTTCTAAAGGAATCAATCTTTTGAATTATCAAAATTATAGTTAACATCTTTAATTGAACGAAAATGACAATGGACCATGTCGTTTTCATGAAGGTTGATAGATAACTATCCTATATATAGGTATCAAGACCATACGAGGCTACACATTTTTAAATGTTTCCTTGTATCTCATTTGTGGCAACATTTTGAATTCTTTTAAGAGTATCAAGTTAATTAGTCGCTCATTCTGATGATCGAATACCAACTTGTTTGACCTGGATATTCACAACCCGAGAATCAACTTGTTACGTTGTTTTATCTCTATCAATGCATGAAATCAATTTTTGAAAAAGGTCAGGATAGAAATAACCTGTATATAAAAATATTGATCATACATATATTTTCTCGTTCATCTTGCATAATACATTTCACCACATGGAGAAAAATATAAATGCCATGTGGAATGAAAATGAAAGGAGATTGTACACCTTGTCTTGTCATCTTTTTGAATGAATTGGCAATGGTGGGTGCCCCATTAATATGTGCTAAAGAAATTTTGCAATGGCCGTCTTATTAGTCCTTTTCTTGATGGCGAAATATCCCGCCAAAAGGGACTGTTATTTGGTCCAAAATGTAATGTTTTTCGTCTTATCCTATGTTGTATTTGTGAACATACTTGAAATGTATAAAGGCAGTGATCCATCTTAAGCACGGTGATTTTATTTGCATTTTGTGTGACATCGAACATCAAAAGCCAATTATACTGATAGTTCGAAAAAACTGTAAGAAATAGAATGGAAGGTCTATCACGTAAAAAATTAATAATTACACACATATATAATAAATAAAAACCAATACTAATTTCCTTTCCAACAAGCCAATTGCGATTAAGCATTCCATGGTCTATTTGATCTTGTAACAATGTGTTATACTACTTCAGCTACGTGTTGTGTTAAATAGTTTATTTAGGACCATATATTTGCATGAACACAATTCTCACCAAAGTTTGAGCAATGACAATTTGGTAATGATTCATAAAATTTTTCTTGAAGATTATAAGATTTTAAACTAGACAACTATATATGCATATGGTACAATGATCAAACGACTAGCAGATATCTCTCCTAGAATTCTATCTCATATACATAGAAAAATACTAAAGTACTCCTTAAAAGGGGGAATCTATGAGAAAACAAAAAAGGGGTATGGGTAAGAAAATGGAGGAGAGCGGTGGAGGAAGAGTGAAAGGTCGGTGGGGGATTTGTCCCACAAAAACCAGCCTTCAAATTAAGAATTAGAATATACAAGCCCACAAAAAGTTCAATTTCTCAGGGAACCCTATGTAAAAGCTTGCAATATTCTCCTTATTCTGTCCAACTTTTCAAAGTTGAGAGCAAAAGAAAGCTCTATACTGCTCCTTTGATCTATGTCACACTAAATGCCATTTTTTCTTCCAAAAAAGAAAATCAACAAAATCCCACTTACTAGATCCTCTTGTGATCCCTTAATTTTGTCATTTTTCGTTTCTTAACCGATCACGCATTATTCAATATTTTCAAGTCTCTGTAACAGGAACATTATGTACAATGTTAATCAACGTATTGAGACAACAAACTATAAACAAACAAAAATAGACTAGAATTTAATTATTGAGTTTTCTTGGATGCTTAGAGCCAAAATAGATTAGCTCAAGTGTTTCTAAAATAGGGCTCATTCACAGGTCTTATAGTATGGTCCAAGATGCTGGATTATATGTATTTCAAACCCATTGATCATTACCTTAGCCGAATGCCCTAATCATGAGTTTGAATGCCGTTTTGGCATAATCCAGTTAATTTGAGGTGAAAGAAACATAAAGTGATGAAATTTAGTACTTTGATGTTTTTTATTTTTATTGTATATTTTTTTTATATATCTACATGTTTGTGACATAATAATACTTAATTATACTAAATAGAAAGGGGAAAAAATGAGTAAGCAGAGGAAATGGGGAAAAGGTGTGGGTGTGCAAATGCATCATGAAAACAGATCATAAAACTGCAAATTGATTTGATATATATATATATATATATATAAAAGAATGAATGATAATATCACTTTAATTCTTTTACAGGAGCCTCTGAAATTGGCCAAATGCATCATATAAACTTCAAAGATGGTAGGCCAAACTTTAAATTTAAAGTAGATTTAGCTCTCTCTTTTTATGCAAATTAATACTTAATCGGAATGGCCTAGATATATGGAGCCCTAGTTAATGTCACTTCCCCACCTCAAGGAAGAAAATAATAATAATTTTGTGGCTTTTCTTTATATATTTTATTTCCTCTCATCACAATACAGTCGAATTTTTCCAATACATGATTTGATGTAATTTTTTACCGTAAAACGCATCACGGTACTGATCATAGTAGCATTATCTAATATATCTACTAGTAATGAATTAATGAAATTCAATATTTGATATATACTAACAGCAAACCAGTTGATCCAAGTATTGTTTATTATACTAAATGTCTCTGTATCTATTCGTGCATTATTTGATCTAAGACGTTTTTCACAGTACTTCAAGAAAAACATTACAGACGGATTATATTATTTTATCTAAAATTATTCAATCTTCTATAGTAAACATACATCCTATTTAGAAGTCTTATAAACATGAAATCAAATAGCATTACACAAGGCACATCATGATTATATGCAAGAAAGGAGAGTGTAAGTGGAGCTTGGTGAGGCCCAAGTTCCCAAAGAGATCGATATATGGTGAAGTGTGGGTCTCGATGCCTATCAATATTTCTTTCTTTTTATTTATGCAAAAATAACTATGAAGTCATCATGTAGATTAGAGCGTCCATCCCACTAATAAAAACACTCCAAGTGTTCATGCTAGCTCCTTGGCTCCTGCTCTTGATTATTTCTTATTATAAAATTAGATTTCAATATATTTAATTTTTTTAATTATGAAAAATAGTTTTATAATTATTTTCTTGAATTATTTTTAAATTGGGTTTCATCACTTTATGCCTGTTAAAGGGTCCGTTTACATTCTTTTCAGTCTTTAATTTCAAAAGGAAGGAAGAGAGGTGACAAAAGAATGAAATATAAAGTAGAGCACAAAAACAAAAACTAGAAAAGATCATATATATAGACTGTTTGAAAAAAGTTCAACCTCTTATTTCATTTCCCCGGTGGATTGGTTTAAACATTTATCGTGTTTCATTAATTCTAATCCTCACAGTGGATACGAATTATATCTCAATAAATTGAAGGGGGATTTTTGTGTATTAACAAAGCATAAATGTAACAAAGTTTAATACAAGGGCAAGATAGGAGAGAGAAGGGAAATTAAGGGAGGGATGAGTGTGATTTAGACCCAAGGCCCTACTCAGAAACTTGAGTATTCAACTACGTACTGCCACACAATTCAAAATACAAATATCTCGAAATTACTTATTATTGTTATTTTGGATATAACTTGTTTTGGTACATGCAAAACAAACCAAGCTGTCATGGCCCCTTATGTTGTACCAAAACCCCCCAAAAATAAATGCTCGTTTTGCCTTCATAAGATACTTTATTTAGAAATATGATTAATTCGTGAAAGCATAAGAGAGTGCAATATGGCCTAATTCTCTCATTATTAAGTACATATTATAAGTTTTTTTGTTGTTTGTGTCAAAACACCCAATAAAAGGGAAATGTCACTTTTCATTCAAAAGGGACCCATAAAACCAATCCAAAAGCGCTCCCCTCTCTTTACACTAAATCAAGTTGAACTTACATAAAGAAGGAACCGGATATTGATGACGAGTTAGGAAAGTGAAGAGTATTTTACCCTACAAATAAAGTTTTATCTAGGACCCTATGTACAAGTGACAAGAGTACAACTCCACTTTATTTTTTTTCTTAACCAAATAATTGATCTTTTGTCTCACTTTATTACGTTTTAATTCATCTAGATGTGTGTTATGTTGTAAATGAAGAATGCATCTTTAGTTTAATTAGAACATATCCAGAACTTTCTTCAAATAATAATAATAATAATAAAATAAATAAATAAAAGAATATAGCCAGGATTTTTTTTTTTTTAAACATGGGTTGTAATATAGAAAAATTTTATTCAACAATTATTATGATACTAAAAGAAAGAATTCTTTTTCCCATGTAAAATTTTTAATTTTTTCTATTCAGCTAAAGAACTTTTCTGGACCCGCACGGGCTGCACTCTAAATCCGCCCATGAATATATTGAACTTGTTTAGATTGGCTGGTCTAGATGCGATTTAATGAAAAAATATATATCCAATTTTTTATGATTTGGATGTTCAGATGCCCAAGATAAAAATTAAAGGAATAGATCCCAAGAGAAAAAAATGTAAAGAAATTCATCAATTGAAAAGTTAATGGAGTCAAAAAGTTGAAGTTTTTCTCTTTGACGAAATAAGCTTGAAAGTACTATATATTTCATGTTATATATATAAGCCAAAACATTCTCTATATATATCACGACAGTAGGCATGCTCTTATGATATATTATAGTACATATAATCTTGTTGATCTTACTAACAAAGCATTTATAGAGGGTAAGACTTTACACAAAAACTAAAGCTCTTAATTAGTCCCATTTTAATGCCATTTTTATTATTCTCCGTTTTATTATAATTTCTTGATTGAGCATGTAACGCAATTACATCTTCAACACAAAATTTGAAAAATAGAGATGCTAATCTCATGTCAAAAAAGATGTAATTGTAAAGGCCCCATGTGGGGAATGAAATGGAGCTTATTGTTATTCTTCTGTAATCTAAATTTAGCTTTATGTGAATGTAGCGTTTATGCACTTTGGATTCATCCATCCGTGTGGGTACCCTCTTTTTGAAATTAGAGCCGCCTTTCTAAGGTCGTAATGAAGTAGTAACATATCTTGTGTTGATTTTTAACTTCAACTTACTTTTTCTTAATTTTTTGCATAGTGTTAATCAGGACAACACAAGACGCTCTCGTAAAAGAGAAATGTGAGAATTCTATGCCTCCATCATATTCCCATTAATAGGCCCTTTTTTGATGACTAGATTCCCATGTTATCATGATCATTTCTTCATTTATATTTATTTTATATTAATTAATTAATTAATTAATTAATTAATTTGGCCACCTTTCTTATAATGTATGTATGTATCAAATGATAACAGAAGCTTCACTGTGTAAAAGTAGTGTAATTTACTAATAATTTATTGACAAATACAAATATCCACTAAATTAGACTAATAAATAACTAGGAAATCATCTCGGAACCTTATATCTGAAAAAATAAAAAATTAGTGTGGGGCATTTCTTGGCTACCTACATCTCCCGCCAAATTATACACAATTATAAATATGTTCTAATAGACAATTTGGAATATAACAGAACAATCACTTAGGTTTTTTTAGATATTTGAAATTAAGCCAGGTTAATGCCGGAGTTATGTTTTTATTGTGTTGAGACGAACTAAGTACCTTTTTCTTTTAATCGTCTTAAAACGATTAAGTACGTTCATCACAGGTAACAAGTATGAAAGTTTGTAAGACCTATAAACATGTAATTACTATTTAGCTTTGGTAGAAAGATAATAATAACTATAATTTAAACTGAGCATTTCATATAAGGATGTGCGTTTGCGTTTTTTCATTTGAGGAGAGTAGGTATCACTAGGATCATTAAATCCATCTTTGTTGTCATAATTACTAGCATCCATTTGATAAAAATGTTGGACATGGCTATGATCACAACCCTGAATTTCGAAGAAGGTTGACATTATGATCAGTACTCAAATAACAAAGAACGATGTGTGTCGTTATTGCTGAAAATTTGCTGAAAAGACGGACACGAAAAAAAATAAAAAATAAAAGAATTGTTTTTGTAAATGACATTAATAGGAAGCAAGTTGCCAAACCTTATTCCAACAAGAAAGAAGTGGCGCCTTCACCCTTTAACAAGTTCCAATAAAGAAGCCTAATTTTACCCATATAGCCCAACACTGTCACTACCCAGTACTCACCCGTTATTAGTTCCCTTGATCAATATGGCCTGCTTCTTCACTGGAATACTGTACATCCATCCCTCCTTTAAGCTCTTATTTGCATTTTTTCTCTGGAAAATTTTGTGTAAAGAACAAAAAAAGGAATGGGATTTTTGATTATTAATCGTCAAAAGTACTTTTTAATTTTGCTTTGTTTAAGCTCCTTTGCCTTTTTCCATTTGCTCGAACACTTTGGATCTAAAACTAATTGGCTAGTTTCTTATGGAACTAGCCTCATGACGTGACGGAATTGGCTGATGACATGCCACAATAAGAGGCAAATATTCGTTTTCATTGGGTCATGTCATGAAGTTGGTTCCATAAATAACAAACTCTTAATGTTAGAATATTCTTATGAGCCCAGATTGCTTAGTCGGTTTAATTTAATTGGGAATTGTTTAATTTCATTGATCTGAACTTCTTGAGAGAGGTAAAGAGAGACTTCATGAAGTTAGCAAACCAAATACTGACTTAGTTGAAAATAAGACGTTAGTTATGATCGAAGTTTGTCCATGATATTTCTCTGTCCATTACTCAATCGATATTGAGCGAGCCTTATTACTTCATTTTCGCATAACTAGTTGCATCAATTTAATGAATATCATACAACTCAATAGATATGTATCTCATTAATTTGATATTTACTTTCAATTCTAATTGCATACGATTTAATTGGTTGTTAAAAGGAGCTTAAGGATTTGATGAAAAAATTATGCATTTGGATGAAGCCGCTGGGGACCTTTTGATTTAGATTTAAAGGTTGGAGATGAAAGTTTAAATGAATAGATAGGTTAGGGACCTTTGCTGCAAATTGCACTTTTTACAACACGTTGCGAAATTGATTCATTTGCTAGATATTACTTTTATTTATTTATTATTCATTTTTACAAACCGGTGATAGTGGAGGGTGTGTTGTTCGAACACGGGACCTCCTTCTTGAAACATCAGTATCTAATCACTATAACACTTGTTGAACCATTTTTCTTTCTTTCTTTCTTTCTTTTTCTTTCTTTTTTTTTTTTTTTGAAAAGCATTTGTTAGAATATAATCTGGTTTTACATATATTCACCTAAATGAATGGCTTATAATTTTCAAATCCTGAGGAAAATTTTTAGAAATTAGATTTTTCCCCCTTTTGGGGGGGTCCCATTCATTCTAAATCACAGTAAATCACTCAAAAGCAACGGACTGCAATAAGTAATATTACAAGCACAGTCATGAGTATAAAGGGTGGTTAAGGTGTGAGCATCGATATCCGGTTAAGGTGTGAGCATCGATATCCGCCTTGCGGAAAATATATTTACATAAACCACATTTCATATTGGCCAAGAATGATTTAGTTTCACCAAAAAGTGGTGCAAGAGGAGAGAATTCATTCATATGTTGCCTACTCTAAACGAATATGAGACAATCGGTTTCCACCTCTTTCACTGCCATGCTGATTTACAAAACTGGTTTCAACCACAGGTGTTGCAAATTGCAGCACCAACTTCACCACCATGGTAGTGCTACGATTTCGCAGCACCTCCCATGGGATTGGTGTTGTGATCTATAGTACCTTGCCATTGCAACTAGCCCACCTCAATGGTGGTTCTGCGTAATTGCAAGCACAGCATCACGGAAAGAACTGCGACCACCGATGGCTTATGGTCCAGTGTGATTGTGTTGATGGCAAACCTTTTTTTTTTTTTTGGAGGGGGGATGGAGGTGCTTGTAAGAACTTGGTTTAGGGGTAGGGTTTGGTTTAGGGCCGGTCCTCGGCTGAGGCCCCAGGACAAATAAGGGCCAGTATTTTTTGTTATACTTGGCCCAAAATGCAACTGGCCTTTTTTTTTTAAGTTTTTATGTCACGCCCAATTTCAAACAATAGCGGAAGCATTTAAGCACGTGTATCGAGTCCAAAATCAAGGGCAAGACCTTCCAAATATGATTCAAAAATATCAAGACGCTTTCGCTGCTCACTCTGATGATTAAAGTCATCGCAACCACCCACAACGAAACCCCGGCCATCCGCCAAAGTCTCGGTCACATACATGTATTTTCTCCATCTTTGGAACGATCTTGCCACAGAGATGTTAAATCCAATACCTACAAAATTATAGAAGATTTGGGGAGTGAGTACAAAAGTACTCAGTGAATAACATGTGTTGGTCTACGCAAAACAATATAGAAGAGGACATTTTTATGCATAAAGAAAGTCATTCACAAAGATTCGATGATGCAAAGCCAAGGCACATCACTAGTTTAACCTCTACGCGTAAGTCATATGATTCAATAACATATCAGAAATGCCAAGATCACATAGCAGAGCCATAATACCATAAAGCAATTCAAATAGCAGAGCAGAACAGGTACATAGTGTCACTAGCGATAGCCAAGATCAAAGAACAATCATTTATCCAGAGCAATGGTGTACCATCAATCACTAAAGGCCAAATATAATTAAAGAAAGACACATGTTCCAAAAGAGAGGAAAAACCGAAAGAAAGAGCCAAGAGACAGAAGAGATAGAACCAACACAAGTGTTACTTACAAGAGAAGTATGATTTTCAAAGAGAGAGAGTCAATACACGTATTAATCACCTCAATGGTTCTTCAAATAATCCCAAGTAGAAAAGCGTAATTAAAACCTTGATATTCCTCAATTAAAGCTATTTTTCAAGTTATAACCCTTCTATATATAGTAAGTGTAACGCCCCACAAAATTTTAAGGCAAGCATATTGTTATTCTGATAATGATTGACCGTACAAGGTTACTGTATTAAATAACGATATGAATATGTCACAAGACTCAAAAAAAAAAATTGTCGCTCAAAGATAAGGATGTGGGCATTGATTAGTATGATATGAATTAAAAGCACCGAATTGTAAACCCTACTAAGTTGAAGGCCTCGAATAACATAGATTAAAGTACTATGACTTAATTGTAAGACTACTCAAAGAATAAGGGCTTCCCGAGCAAATTGCCGCCAAGTGTACGGTACCATATTGCACCACGTGTCATGATTTGGTTGGCGGAACTCAAATTTTATTAAAACTAACTAATTCTCAACTATTATAAAATGGGTCATTAGCGAGATCTTCTCCCAACACCCCAAACCATCCCATTTCTCTCCCCAGCTCCAAAAATTCGTCCAACATGGCCAAGGGAAGGGGAAAACCAATAAAAGATCACCAAAACACTTATTTACCCTTTGAAAATGGTCCCTTACCATATATGGGAGGATTATAGCTTGAAAAATAGCTTTAATCAAGGTTTTAATGACGTTTTTCTACTTGAGATTATTCGAAGAAGATTTGAGGTGAATAACTATCACTTTGATTTCCTTTTTAACATTGATGATGTTTTGAAATGCTAAGCATGTATTTGATTAAAGCAATATATATGGATTCTGAATTCTGATGTATTGAAAAGAAAAGATTGATATATTGTATTTTGAATCACTAATTGCTCTCCCCGTTTTGTATCTGTTCTGCTCTGCTCTATTGCCACACTAGGAGCTATCTAATGATACCGAGATGGGTAACGATTAGTGTGGTATCTGCTCTGTATCTGTATTAATCTGTTTGGAATTCCGGTAAGGGTCAACCGGGATTCAAATGTGGATCCACTTACGATTGAATTGATATAATTCTGGTGCGCACCACGGGTAGTAGTTTAACTAGTGATAGGGCCCATCTGTACATTGAAAAGTTTTATGCATTGAATGACTTTCTGAAAAATAAATCTTTCATATAAAAAGGTAAATCAAAGGGTTTTTGTTACTCACTGAGTACTTTGTACTCATTCCCTTCTTTACTACAATTTTTGTAGATGAATGAAGCTATAACATCTGAAAAGCAAGGCAAGCCAGGAGTTGGATCGTGCTCATGAAATGGAGTATAGTTGTGCATATAGTATCAATCTGCCTTTGAAGTTACTATAAATTTAATAGTTTCATGCCCACCTCTATAGTATGTATGTTTTTACATCTTATACATATAAGAAAATAACGAGTTATAATCTTTATATTGATTTGAACCTTTATATTGATTTGAACTCTACTTTTCCTGTAAAAGTTTTCTAATGACTTGGCGCATTTTAGTATTCAATAAAATATATTTATTAATATAATTTCTTGTGTTTTGTTATATTTCTTGAAAAGCCTAGATTTAATTTTTTTTTTAAAAGTTTAACGATTTGTTAATTTATATAATTAGCTTTGTACATTAAACGTGTAAGACAAGATAAAATTGGATTGTTCTGCACGTCTTGTCCCTGCGATTTGAATTGAAGCTTCCGCTTAAAATTTGTAAATCTATTCGGAAATATTGTAAAACTAGCAGGGGCGTAAGGACACTTTTCTAGAGACAACTAGGTATTTTAGTGAGTTTTTGGGGTTATTCTTTATTCCACCATAGCAGTTGACGAATTTGGGTGTAAGGGAGGAGAGGTTGGGGTGTTGGCAATGCTTGGGAAACTTTGGGGACTAATAATCCTTTTTGTAATAGTTGAAAATTAACTAGTTTTAATAAAATTTGAGTTCCGCCAATGACGTTGTGATCATGTCGCACAATCTGAAGCCATACACCTTGTGAGGCTGTGTGGCAAAATTAGGTTCACTCGTTTATTGCTCGAGATATCCTTGTACTTTGTGGTGTTTTGTGATTAAGTCACCTCACTTTGATTGAGGTTGATTAAGGACCGAAATCCTTCTTTGACTTCAATTGAGTAAACATCTTGAAATCTTCTAGTGCAACGGAAGCAATTGTTCCATCATCGTCAAATGTAGCTTAAATTTCGCGGGATGTTACATCCAAACAAGAAATTAAGGGCCTAAATGCAAGAAAGTCAAGGGCCTAAATTGACTAAAGGCAAAAAAAATTATGAAAATTCTGATTGGGGAAAAAAATTCCGGTGCAAAGTGCAAACGGCCTCGTTTGATTTTCTCCAACCCAAATATTTCAATTGCCAATTGAATAATTAATCATAACAGAAGAAGCCTAACATTTGTCAATTCCCAAATCCCAAATTTCCCCCAACCCAAGTATTTGTCAATTCCCAAATCCCAAGTTTCCAATTGAAGAACCCTAATTCTCCCATCAATTCGTTTGCTAATTGGCCAGTACTGGACGCCAGTCGCAAATCAATCTCCGTCGCCACTCCGGCCTCCTATCGCGTCAGCTACTACTGGTCTGGCGCCTTATGCGTTGCTGGGCCTTTTTCGGGACTCCGCCTATGGCCTACTAGTGCTCGGCTTCTCTTCTGCCTCTCAGTCTCCAATCAGTCAATCATGAGTTAGGTATTATATTTTTTCATAGTTCTTGATGTTTAGGAGGACTTGAAGGTTGATCTGAAATATTTTTGTGATATTTTCTGAATTTGCACCTTTCTTCCTTAAACCTTTACGGGCTTTTCTGCAGATTAGTTTATCATTTCTTTTAGAAAATGTTCTTTTCATGTTAATTGTAGTTCTTGATGTGTTTTTGTGTGTATTTTGGAGAATTTTAGGGCTGATTTGAATTATTTTTGTGCAATTTTTCTGGGTTTTGTTTTGTAGGACTTGTTCTGGAGAAGAGTGTTTTGGGGAATTTCATATACTCTGTAAAGAAGAGTGTTTTGGGGAATTTCATAAAGAAATTATTTCGTTTCTTGCTCTTGAGAGGTCCTCTTAGTTAATACTCTGTAACATCTTGGATTCTGTTGAGTTTTTTATTTTATTTTTCTCTATGACTTAGCCTTTTTGGAGATTGCTTTGGGTATTATTGAGGGTTTTTGGTGTGACTAAATGGTGGAAAAGATGATACCATTAACAAATCAAAAAAACTCTCTATAAGAAATCAAGAAACATAGTTGAACCCACCAAACAAGGTTGAACCTCCCATTTCAAGATGTAAATTGGTTTAGTTTAGGATTGAGAAATTTTTAGATTGGCTAGTGATGAATTCACAGATTGGTATAATTTGGAAAGAACTCTTAAAGGTCACAATAAAAAAAAAAAGAAATATAGTATAATAAAAAAAAATTCCAGGGCCGCTGCCCGAGCCCCCTTCCAGCCCCTGGGTCCATCCCCGTGTTACTTGTTACGGAGTCTATTTTTTGGAGCTCGCCTAAGGCCCCTGTGACGACAGGACCGACACTGGTTTGATTTTGATTGTTGGTTGACATTGTAAATTTGAAGAAGAAGGTTATAATTGACATTTCACCACCAAAAAATGGTTATTTTTGTTCAAGTTATTAAAAGTGGTCATTTTTATCATTGTCATGTCAATTTTTTTTTTTTCATTTTAGAAATTCCTGTTTTATATACGTGTGATGCATTATGGGCCAGATTGAGGGCATAATGGGCTGACAAAGCATATATATCATCGAGACAGGACCTTTAATTTGTAAGGAAATACATGAACTGAAAATACTCCCAACCGTTGTCACAGGAGGGGGGAAAAAAGCTCCCAACCATTAGTCAAAAAAAATACTCTTACCTAAAACTAACAAATCAAATACCAGATGCTGATGATAAAGTTATGTAACACTAGGGGCCGAGGGACTTACGGGCAAATGGGGCAAATGGGGCAAATTGCCCTCTAATTATTGTTGATAAATTCCATTTGTTATTATTTAAAAAAAGAAGGAAGGAAAGGAAAATTTCTTCTATTACACTGCTAAGGAAATGGAAAAGGCAAAATTAGTTTTGGGCTTTCGGTCATTCGATGCATGCAATGTTAAACCATAACTTAATAATAATATTATTATACTATTCAATTCACAATTCATATTCCATCATATTACTAGTCGACTACGAGAATAACAAATTGGATATACCCTATATTTCATTACGGCTGGACTCTTACGTTCATCTCCAGCATATTGGGCTTTCCATATTTCTTGTACGATTTGTAAATTGCTTCATCGCTGTAAACGGTCGTCCATCACAAAACATCAAATAGTCACGATCTTTTTCACAATATGAGGTATAAACATTTTAATCATTTCTTATTTCTTAAATTCTTGATCGTGTAAAATTTGAAATATAAATAATATATAATGTTTAATAATTAACATGTTATTTTGATTTGTGAATTTTTTATGAATTGTTCAATGTAGTACACTTAAATGTTACGAGAATTCTCGAACCTTTTAAATTGTTTATTGAAAATAATTTGTTTAACCTTAAGTTAAGATTGTTTAAATTATTAATCAGTTACTTTATTTGTTAAGTTTGTTATTACAATCAGTTTGATACATATCTAACTTTTTTATTATAAGTGATCTTGCGAAGAAGTTGGTTTTGACCCAAAAAATTAAAAAAAAAAAATCGTGTACATCTATTGGTTAAAAGCTCGTGACATTGACTTTAATTCTTCATGTTGCTGCTGTTACGGTGGGGAGAGTATTTTGTACAATGAATCTTGTCAAGACTCGATTGCGGTATCAAATTGGAGATCAATGGTTAAATGGTAGTTTGATTATTTACATTGAGAAGGATATATTTGAAGAAATTGATGATGATTCAATCATGCAACATTATCAGAGTATGAAAACTCGTGGAGAACAATTGTAATAACATAATAAAAAACAAATTCATTATTTGTCTTCTATTATTTTCATTTCTTTTGTCACAAAATTTTTGTCTGCGTAAACAAATTTTCCTGGTTCCACCAACGCTTAATAGCTTGCTAGAATTGGAGCCCTAGACCTAGATGTCTTGGGTACAATTTTCTTTATATGGGTTCTTCTACATTTAACAGTGGCTTGTAGTACTGTGTATGAGGTTTGTATTATTGTTCTATTTGTGTTTTGTTTCAGTGGGACATATCTCTATGCGCAATTGTAATGATACAACGCATTTTGTAACTGTACTTTAAAAAAAAATTAATACAATTTCTCATGATAATTGTTCAGGGTGGTTATATTGATACTACAATTTTAATAACCACATATCTTTAATTTATTAATAAATATGCCTCATCTTTACTTCTTTTTATATTTAAGTCCCAAATGTTTTTCACAAGAATTTTATTCTCAACCTTCTATTGATTATGCACCCAGTGACGATTCCTTTCTTTATAGGATACATATATCATTTTCATGTTATACTGATTTAACATTTACTTGAAAGTTGCAATACTCAAAACTAGTTTTTTGTAAATCAATAATCTGTTGTTGTAAAAAGAATTATATATTGAAAAGATATATAAAAGATATATGATTTTTCCAATTGTAAGATTTTAGGTGGCGGCAAATTTGAGTTCATTCTCACCATTCGATAAATGAATTAGTAATTCAATAAACTGTAAAACAAATATGATCAAATTAAATTATTATTATTCCTCTTTCGGGTAATCTTTAGGGTTTGATCTTTTAGGGTAGTCTTTAACTTTTTAAAAAATTTTTAACAAATATTGATTCTTCATTCTTGCAACATGTAAAATATAATTTTTGAAAGCACATACACATGTAAATTGTATATATTATATATATATATATAGGCAGACACACACACTGACTGTAGGCCGTGTTAAATTTTGTAAATTTCTTTTTCTTTTTTCCTTTTTTTCCTTAATCCATTTTATTTCCTTTAGAAATGATCCCACGCGGGGCGGATCCCGGATTTTTTGCTTGTGGGGGCAATTTAAAATAGTGTTATAGTTGCCAATGATGTTGACAAAAGTTGTTTATACAGAAAATTATATATTTTATTTTGATGTACAATTAATGTTGCTTATGTAGTACATTTTTAAAAAAACAAAAGACAATCATTTCTTATTTTACTCAAAAGATGACAAAGTATAAACATTAATTGTATATCGAAATAAAATAAAATAGTGAATACAAAAATAAATAAGTTAGAAACATTGCACTTATTATATATTTTTAACACATTGAATTTGGTAAAGAAAGTATATAATATAAAATCAATTTATCTAGTGAATTATACATGAAAACAAAACCTTCTTGTTAATGTATATATAAAAATATAATTACATAGTAAATATTGTTAAAACGAAAAACAAAATGAGAACAAAAAGAAAAGTTATTTGTAAGATGTTATTAAAAGGACATATATAAGACATGAGAATTGGTCAAAAAAATATGTAAAGTTTGGGAATTGAACCCTATACCTTTTAAAATACACTTTAAACTCTTACGACTGCACAAATCCACTTTTTCTTGATATAATTTTCAACTATTATTTTATATTTTATCATGTAGGCAAGTTTATAAAATTTAAAATCCTCATAATATAAAATGAAATTTTTAGAGTTATCATGGGGACGATGGCCCCATCGCCCCCACCCTAAAGCCGCCGGTGATCCCACGTATGCCAGAGTCAATTTAAACAAATAAAAAGTGAAACGGTCAAAGAGAAGGAAGATTAAAACATTATGGGAATGTTTACTCTAAGTCCTCAATCTTTTAATTTTGAATCAATTTTGTCTTTATTCTTTTTTTTGTCCTACTAGGCCCCAATCTTTAATTTAATGTCTGTATTATCTTCCCAACCTTTCAATTTTTGCCACTAATCCCTATTAAAATGATCATTATACTCTTGATTCTTTATTTTCACCATAGATATCCAATCTTTAAAATTTTAATTAATTTTGTCCTCATCCTTTTTCAAAGTATAGGACTGTCATCTTTTCATTTATTATCCCGTTATGTCCCTCCTAACACTTCAGTCCCCAAATGTTTTCAATTTCTACTGTTAAAATTATGATTATGTCTTTAATTATTTAAATAAAAAAAATGAAGTCCACCCATCATATCTCATCCCACCCCAACCCCATCATACCCAATGACAATTGTCAGAAATATTGATAATAAAAAACAACCTACATCGAACTTGATGGATATCCATGTAAAAAAGATTGTTGACAATTGTCAGAAATATTTTTTGTCTATATTTTTTTATTTAGATTACTATTTCACCTTAATGGTAAAATAGTAATCTAAATTAAGGGGAAAATTGTAATCTAACTAACTTAAAATTATAATTAGTTGCATGAGAAAATCGATTTCTTGACGGTAAAAGCAAATTCGATCAAATTGTAAAAGTTGGGAATCATTTGTGAAATTAACCCTTATTTATATGTAACTTATATGTTACAATCAATTATAATTCACATTGTTGATAAAAATGATCTCCTACTAGGTGTGCGTATTTCACCAGACGCACACATTGTAGGAGTTCATTGGACAACCTTTTGTGGGCATATGTTAGTTTGATAAATTGATTATTACAAATTGAAAAGCTTGGAAACAAACTCTTCAACATTAGTAGCAGAGCTTCCACCTTTATCTACTGCCTTTTTGGCCAATTCCTTCCACATACCAGCAGTTTCTTTAAGCTTCTTCCCTTTCTCTCCTTGAATGACTTGTTTTATACATATTTCAATTTCTTCTCTTCTAACAAGCCCATTTTTGTCGATTTTTACTCGTATTCCCACTTTGAATACATCCTCAATAAGTTTCGCGTTAGTCGTCTGGTCCACCCACTGAGCCATGGCTACAAGCGGGACCCCATGACATATCCCCTCGAGCGTAGAATTCCATCCACAGTGTGTCATGAAGCATCCCACGGCTCGATGAGCCAACACTTGGGTTTGGGAACACCAATTCACAACTAAACCTTTCTCTGATGCCCTTATCCAAGTGATGAAGTTTTTGGGAAGTTTATTCTCTTCTGAATCTCTAACTACCCAAAGAAAATTGCAGCCACTCATTATTAGACCCTCTGCTACTTCTTCCATTTGTTCTTCATTCAGGATTGCGACGCTTCCAAATGAGAGGTAAACAACAGAGCCATTTGCTCTCGAGTCGAGCCATTTCATGCTTTCTTCATAATCTAGTGGTTCGACATGATTGATTTTTTCATTCAAAATTTTCATTAGCAAAAATGCTGGTCCGACGGTCTTGAACGGCCACCGGCTTGTCATCCACTCAAGTACCTGACGATCATACAAAAAACATAGTATACATTAATTTTCTGTTAGTTTCTGATTATTATGATATCCATCAATATGATTAAATTAAAATTAATGCTCCCAGATTACCTCACTTTCCAGCTTGTCAAATGTGTTGATGAAGATCCAATCGGCCTCATCCAGATTTGAGAATTGATCAGGAAGAACCGTTGAAAAGGTATAGCATTGATCCCCGGAAACGTAAAAATTTGGCAAATCATTGAGACCAAGTGGATTCATGCAAGGCAAGGATAACTCGGAAAAATCTTCATAAGGAAACTTTATGAGCCCTTTGTATATATGATGGTAAACAGCATTGGCACCACAAGACTGGGTGAAAAATGAAGCCCCAAGAATCCCTTGCTGGTGTGCCACATCCAAAGCCCAAGGCAGCGTTGAGTCGTAGATGAGAACTTTAGGTGGCCAATTAGTCTGTCTTCGTTCTTGAATAAATTTAGCCAAGTTGACAGAAACGGCTGCTTCGAACTTTTTGAAGAAGCCGTGTAAAGTCTCTGGTTCTTTCATATGTTCGGTGCCATCAGAGATGGTTTCAACATTGATTGAGCTGTTTGGTGGAACCTTTGCGGAATTGATCACCATGCTTGTGAGAATTATGGTCACATTTACACCATTTGAGGCTAAGCAGTTGGCGAATTGCAGTGCTGGATTTATGTGACCTTGGGAAGGAAAAGGGAAGACTAAGACATGAGGCTGCTTCTTGATATCTTCCATTAATTTCTGCTTTGCTCTGTATTTCAATTTCAAAGAAACGGGGGGATTTTGGAAGGTAAAATGTTTGAGAATCATGTAATGTAATTGAGTAAAGATGCAACACGGACTTAAAAGGGGAAAATTATTGTTACAAATCAACAAAGTTTTAAGTACGTTAATTAATGCATAATAATAAAACCTTCTCCCTCCGTCTCACAAAGATAGGATGGTAGATATTTTCACAAAGATTAAGAATTGATAAGGTAATGTGATTGAAATATTTAATTTTAGAGTAGTGCTATTTAGCACTACTGGTGCTTGACACCATATCAAGATGACACTAAATGATAAGCTGAATTAAGTGGATCATTTATTAATTTATTTAATTCTACTTATCATTTAATAACACATTAGATGCCACATAGACTGGTGTCAAGCACCACTGATGCTACATAGTATTATTCTTAATTTTATCTTATTTTTTCACATATGACTTTATGTCTCATTAATTATTTGAAACACCTAAGTAATTAATAATAATTAATTAGTGACACATGTGAAAATTAAATATTAAACACATACCATATTAAGTAAACTAATTTTTTAGGACCTACAAAAATGGAATAGTGCGGGGAAATAGAAAGACATTGATGATGTGGCATTGCCTTGGAAAATTGCACTGTCAAAGTTTGTGCCGTTGCCTTGGAAATTGGAAATAGGCAGTGTGTTGAGACTTGAAGTTAGTGAATGGTGAGATCACGAACTCGAGCACTATGCTAGAGAGGCCTGGGGAAAGTGCATTTAATAAGCGTGTTTAGGCTGAACCTGAAACGAGCCCAACTTGGAGTCGTTTTGTCATATCTATAGCCGAAACCAGCCTGATGGACCGATCAATCTGACCCAAACTAAATCATAACGGGTCGGATCAGTTTTGTGGGTTGGGCACCTTTTTTTTTTCAAGCTTAAATTCAGGCCAAATTTTAAAGCCCAAAAGGAAAGGAAAGGAAAGAAGGGGAAAAAAATCTAACATTTTCAACCTTCATCAGACGGCCACCATTCAAGATCAGCCATTGGGAAAAAAAATAAAACTAACATCTTCAATCTTCATCAGACGCAACCAGCACCCAAGATCCATATCTCTCTCTCTCTCTGCTCCATTTACACACTCTCTCGGTTCTATAATTCCATAACACTCTCTATCTCAGTTCTTTCTCGACATTGAAGTCTGCGTAGTAGCGGCGGCAGCGAAGGTGGCGAAGCCAACAGCAACAGCGGTGGAAGAGAAGAAGCCAACAAAATTAGGGTTTAAATTTTGAGTGTGCCAAATTTGATTCTGATTTCCTGAATTGTAAATTGGAGAAATTGGTTTTTTGAGTGTGCTTGGAAATGGAATTCTGAAAAACCTATGTAAGAAAAAAAAAAATAACCTAACCGGGTCTCTCTTGTTCGGTTTTAAGCGGCCGACTAAACTGGACCGACTCGGTTCGGACTTTTCTAAACCGCCAACCAACCCGCCCACGCAAGAAACGGAACCGAACCATTCGGTTCGGTTTTTGGGTTATGATGACCTCCCTTAAGCACATTAATGTTACTGCTTAACAAAACATAAAATACGACGATGTATCATGGACAAGCCTCAAATATATGTGCATCTATGCCTATTTACAGGAGAGCCTTTTAGAGTCTGTGTACCATTGTTTAAAATCATGTGAGTATCGATACTATATTAAGGGGTTGTTTGAAACTATTTATCTGAATTGAATTATAAAGAGAAATTATAAAGAGGTAAAATGAGTGGTGTAGATTTAATATAAATTTGAAATTTATGGTTATAGATGAAAAGTAGTCAAATCAGTGGTCAAATCAGTGGTAAATGAGATTATAAAGAGAAATGGTAAAGAGGATCAAACATCCCCTAAAAGCAGCTGATTTGGAAACAGACCCCACTTTTTTTTCCCGCCCAAAATCAGTGGTTTTTTTTTTTTTTTTTAAAGCATTAATTTCACCGGATTATGCCTTTAGCTTCTGGAAGAAGACTTCACCTTTTTAGGAACCGAAACTAAATCAGCCCAGGACATCGTTTGCGGGGAAGTCACGGTTACATGGTCTCCTTCAGCCCAACTCCCAATTCCACTTTCCACCAGACTCTATCGTTTCTTCTTCGGACAATCCTAATCAAGTTTCTGTTTTCTTTTTCTTTTTTTAATACTCTTCTTTGAGTTTATGCCTTTCTCGAGGAGTTCTTGATGCATAGAGAGTTAGAGAGTTAGAGTGGCTAGGAAGGGTTTTGAGTTGGGGACCGAGGCGGGGCGAACCTAGCGGCAGTGAAACTGAGACCAGCGATGCCAATTTCTTCTGTTTCCTTTGTCAAAAAAATCGATTTGGGATAAAAATGAAAAACTCTTCTCACCCTAAAAGAGAAACACTGTAAATGTTGTACACTTGTACTGATAGCAGTAGAAGAAGTCGACGACGACGTTCTGGTAATTTTCTAAATTTCTTTTCCGCCATTGGCAATGATTGATTTGTTCTGGAGCATTTGTAGAACAAATTCAAATAGAAATTAATGTTGTGTCTTTATGTTGATTGGTTCTACTCTGTTGGTATTGAAATCAGCTCCAGTTGTGTCCTATTTTTGGCTATTCCGAGACGGATGATGGTTCATGTTCGTCATCCCATTTTGTTATTTATTTATTTATTTTAACCCTCGATCAAGCTGTAGGATTTTATTCTCGAGCTCTCAATATGTCTTAATTTTGATTTTTAAGGATTCGAAATTAGTATAGTTACATGAATGAGGGCATGTGAACTATCGTTGAAGCAAGACTACTTGTCGAAGGAAAGCCTGGCTTGAGAACTAGAAATATATATGGTGCTATGAAGGCTTCTTGTGAGTGGGTTATCGGAAATCATTTCAAAATTATTGACTGCTGCAAGTAATTTCTTACTAATTGCTCTGTTAACTTAGTTGATTAACGATTGAGTGAGCTCCACGATACTATGAGTCCCCAGATGGTAATTGGAAGGCATGCTACCAATGTGGTGAGTATAATCACGAAGGGAAATTCATAGTCAAGAGAAAAAGAAAAAAAAAAAACCAGGCTTTGATATTTGTGCCCATTTACGCCATAAACGAAAGCATTGTCAAAAGGTCTGTTAGCATGTACAATTTCATTGACTCTTTCTGTGACTATGTTGACATATGTTCTCTTCTCTGGCCTTTCATGGTTTCTTATTTTAGAATTTTATTTTTTTTAATTGCTCCTAGGTATATTATGCCACAATTTTATGGCATTGGTACCTATACACAAAAACATTTTTTGTTCATACATACAATTCAGCTACAACAGAAACAATTTTTTCATAAATTTCTCCATTTCAAGCAGTAATTTTACCTCAGGTAACTTCGGTTGAGATATGGGTATTTACATGGAAATACTTATTGTACTCGAGATATTGATTTGTATAGAAGGTTGATTTTCTATCGAAAAACTTCTACATTTGCTTGGAATAAGACGCTTCTACATTTCTTCTACATTTGATTGCATCTCTGCCTTATAGGAAAAATTTTGTCAGGTTTGTAGTTGCATTGCTCCAATATAGGGCACATAGCCACTTTCTTGTTCACTGAACTAGCTAGAAATGGATCAAAAGTATTATTCTATTTGAAATGTTGAAATTCTATGCATAATATGTTCTTGTGTGGACATCAATATTGTCCCCACGATCTCACATATATAACTTTCACAAAATTGATATTTATTTAGTTTGGATGAATTTGGGACTTGAAGGCAATATCCATCCGTAAAAATATTGCTTTGACTCTAATCTTTTATTTTGAGGCAATGATCTATGATTTTGAAGCCTCTCCTTCTCTAAAGCCTGTTGGAAATCTTTCAGTTAGTGGACTTGGAGACAAAGCAATTTACTCTTGGTATTTCTCTCTCTTAATTTCCAAAATTTTTTTATGAGCACATAATAAACAATCACCAAGAAAGAAAAAGCAGGTATATGTTGCACATATCAATCACTTCTGCAATGTGATTCTATCTTTTTATCAACTCTTTTGCTTATATTTTCTCTTTTTTGCTTGCATGTAATTGACAGCTGATAATTTCTTGGGGTGATTGTGAATTGAAAAGGCATATTTGTGTTCTTTTTGTTTTTTCTTCTTGAAAACTGGAAGAAAGAATGACATACAATTTGTTTTGCTCAATAGGAGGAGCCCGTTTCTTTGTTGTGTGTTTGCTCTTTGCATTAACTTATTGCAACCCTCTTTAAGTATCGTCTTAATGAGGTTTTCTTAAAATTTTAGTTGTTTCTTTTTGTACATCTGCAACTAAGAAAATTTGCAATTTGGCATGTGTGTGTGTCTTCTTCATCTATTAAGGTATTCTTCAATTTGAGTGTGAAGTATGATAGGTTGGATCTATCCTCTGTTATAAATTTTTGTTTGATTATTGTCTCTGAGTGGGAACAAAAATTTTCTATTCTTTTGCAAAGAGAGAAGCATCAATTTTAAGTTATTAGATTTCTGTCATATCGGTTAGTTTATTTCTTCTAATGTCTATTCTCTTATTGTGTTTAGTTTCTAAGAGAGTTCACTGTATATCCAAATTTTGTTCATTAATATTTGCAACAGTTAACCATAGATAATGTGGTGGTGGCATGGATCCTGATAAAATGGGGCGCTACATTTCTCTAGGGTATTCTACAAAAAGTAAAATGGCCAACACTATTGGATACAATTTCTAGGGCATTTGCTTTGTTTGCTTGGAGAGTTGTGATTCAAAAGTATGTTGCCTTGAATTATTTTGGGAGGTTACTCTATGTCCAAAATCTAAGTAGTTTCTTATAAATTAGGTTTTACTCTTTTGGTTATCTTTCTGAAATTAGAATGGTGAAGGTGGATTTTTATTTGTTGAATTCTCTCTACTATGACTTATTTGATGCATATTTTTAGTCGAGCATAGAGAATTACTTTGAAACACAATAATATTTGCATCTATGTTGTTATAGACTCAAAAAACTTAGGAATCATTTTCTAAAATAATATTTAGGAAAGGTTCTAGTGAAGATAGTAACTCTACCTGATGCAATGTATTCCTGATAGAAATGGTCTCTGGATCAAGAGGTAGATTTGAGTGAACTGTTAAAATTGGTGAACTCTCACTTTCAGAAGCTCTTTAATGATAGAAACTCTGTAATGACTTTATGTAGCTCTAATGGTTGTTTTCAAATTCCCTAGACTTTGCTAATAAAACCAATAAAAAAGCCCCTTTCAATCTTGACCATCCATTTAATTTGGCTGTTTTTGCAACAAGGGCAATATGGTACTTTAACCACATGAAATGGACATTTTTTCCAAAACAAATTTGTAAATTTGTCTATTTTTCCAAACCAACCCGATAATTAGACTATTTTTGCAGTTACCCCAATTAAATTTCCCACACCAATCGATGATTTGTAATATGAACCATGAGTTCAAAACTTGAAAGGTTTTTGAATCATCAAGCAAATTTGAGAGAAATCTGCTTTCTCCTATCATTGTTTTTATCAGATGAAGTCTTTCTTTCTTCTTCTTTTTTTTTTTTGGGTATTTTACTTGAAATTTATTACGAAATGGCATTTTTGTTTGAAGTTTATGTCACAAGTGAATGAGGCCAGTTTTTTATTCGATGAATTTACTTTAAGAATGTGAATCATGGAGGCAATTTTACGTCATACCCATATGTGCCTGTATGATTACATCATTTTTTTTTCTTTAAGTATGACATCTTTTATAACACAAACAATATTTATTAGGATAGTGCTGATGAGCTGTCCAGAACAAGTTAAGGATTTGGTAAATAAAAGAATACTATTTAAGGTCCAAGTAGAGGTGCAAAATGTGTCTGAAAATGATGAGGTTTATACTGTTATAAGGCTTACTGAAGATGTTGAACTTATTGTAAAATACAATGCCAACAATTACACATGTCTCAACTGGGTCTCATTTGTTATCGCTTTATGCATAAACGCATCTTCTAAACGCGAATCTGATTTACTATCTACTTGCTCAGACTAATGATGGTTTCTCTAAGGTAAAAGGTAACTTATTATGTCCAGTACAATTTAGTCTAATCACCTGTTTCGAAATAGTAGAGCATTATACATTATTAGTTTTTTTTTTTTTCAAGTACAGACTCGGATTTCAATAATGAGGTTAGAGCACTAGTGAAGACTCCAATGAGGGGAGGTGATAGACTTTCTAACTGCGACGCACCTGGTAGTGGTGGACTGAAAAAGGGAGGTTCTTCTACGCGGGCTGTGAAGGATTGAAGGAAAATTCCTACTATTTAGTCTGTTTCTCCAATTTTATATTTTATTTTCTAGGAATAGTTTGCTACTTATGATGGTCGGAACTGCTACTTTTACAAAATAAAAAGTGTGGTTGGTTTTTTTTTTTTTTTTTTTTTCTGGAGGGGAGCACTATACATGTTTAGGTGATTGGTGTTGTTTTGAGTGAAACTGCATCTAATTTTTTCAAAAAAAGTGTATGGAACCAGTTTTTCAAAATTTTGCATTAGGATATGCTATTTTCAAATTTTGGTTTTTTCACGGTTATGTATCTATATAATTATAATTGTAATTGTGATTGTGGTATATAATCTATATTTCTTAAGGATTGTAATCCTTTTTAGCCTGCTATTTTGCAAGTTGGTAGAGGTAAAGATTGTTTATATTTCTTTCTTTCTTAAGGTTTAGTTTTGGCATTTTTGTTATTTTTATCTGTGACTTGAAGTTGAATTTAAAACTTGATTTTATTTTTGTTATACTTTTTCCGGTTTTTCGCGATTTTCTACGATTCAGTGTTATTTATTTTGTCAATATTTTATTTTTGAGATCTTTCGATCCTCGACCGTTAATTTTGAAACATATTTTCTTAACAATTAAGTGAGATAAACCATATTAGAAAATATGTGTACTTATTTTACAACAATTATGTATTTTTAGTGGATGTTGATTTGTGATTGAGGAAAGAAACAAATTCGACAACGAAGGTCGTGTACAAAGAAATTTTTTAGAATTTGGAACAATATAAAATGAACTTTTGAGATGTTGTTTTCTTTGCTTATTTCATTTTATTTTCTTTTGTTAGTGACCTTTTGTTGAACTATTGTGATTTAAAAAGATGTTACTTTCCCATGCATCGCATGAGTGTTATCACTAGTTTGCTTAATAGCTAATTGACATGATATAATCTTAACATTTCACTTTATTGTATAGTATAATCTTAACTTTCAAACTTGACAATTATTACCTCAAGTCTCTTTTTTTTTTTTTTTTGTGCAATCTGACTTTTTATTTTGGAAAAAAAAAATTAAGGCCCGCAGATTCTAATTTGATTAATAAGTATACTATAAATATATAAAAATCCTGAATATTAAATTTTACTTTTTCTTTTTAAAATACTATCAATTCCATATAGTGAGGGTAAAAAAGGAAAAGAGCAAAAAAAAACCTAATTCGTCCCAAACTCGATGAGAGACTGTCCCAAATGAAGTATTTTTGAGATACGCAAACTTGCGGAGCGGGATGGAGAAAGGGTGCCCACCCTAATTCGCTTGCGATGATTCGTTTAATTATAAGAAATGTAAAACAAATGAAAAAATTTAAAAATGAAAATTAATATAATAAATGGATAAATAGACAGATTGAAAAGTCGATTTGGATGACCCGACCAGCATATCGATCTAATCCACGCACATATTAGGCGGATGGCATAGCTGATTAATTTGCCCTGTGTCATCGTAGTTTTTTTAAACACAACCAAATTATATTTTTTTCTTATTTTTATCTATTTTTTATTTACCACTTTTTGGTTTAATTAAAATTTAAGTGTTGATTAAAAAAAATTGAGGGTTATTATAATATTTGTAAGATAAAAAGGTTAGATGCCCAAAAAATTTGAGATTTGGGGTTAGAACTGTCAAGTTTCAATGATTAGTATTAGATTGCTTAGTATGATGAAAGGCTGGGGTGGGTTAGTACCAAGTTGCCTTTGTTTAATACATTAACATTTTTGCATGTCCGGATTCTACATAAAATTCTAAATGACAAGGCATTCTCCTCCCATCTATAAAAAAAGGCTCTTGTACTATATAAATTCATATAATATAAATAAATAGGGTTAATTTTACTTTTCGTCCCCAACCTTTACAATTAATATCGCTTGGGTCTCCAATGTTTATTTTCAACTCTCTGAGTCCTCAACCTTTTATTAGTTAGCACGGCATGTCCTTTTTAACAATTTCCATTCATTTCTCCATTGACTTCTTGGTCAAATTATCCTTATGACACTTATCCTTTTAAACAAAAAAAATTTAAAAATTCAAAAAAAAATAACATAAGATTTTTTTTTTTTTAAAGAAAAGGAGAAAAAATGGAAGGTGTGCACAGGGGGGTTCACACCCCACCCATTTTTTCTTCCTTTTTTAATAAAAATTTTAATGTTTTTTTTGTAATTTTAAACTTTTTATTTTAGTTTAAAAGGATAAGGATCATAACTGTAATTTGACCAATAAGTTAATAGAGAAATAGATGAAAACCGTCAAAAAGGACCTTAAGTGCTAATTAATGAAAGATTGAGACTCAACAGGTTGAAAAAAAAAAGTTGAGGTCTCAGGTGATACTAAATGTAAAGGTTAAGGATGAAATGTGAAAATAATAATCCATATAATATAAATATATACATTGTAGCGTGATTTAAGAATTTTACAGATTAAGTGGCTTTAACATGTGATACTTATGATGTAAAAAAAAAAAAGCGATATACGTAGGAAAAATTTCTAGTACTCTAAGAGTACTGAATACTCAGTACTTCTGAATAATCATAAACTCACATGTGGATTGATGAATCCAAATTAAATAAAAAAATTGGAGATTTGAATCTATGCTACAGAAGATGGAGTAAGTACTCCTGCGCCAATGTGATAAAGAGTATTGAAAAAATAAAAAAAAAAAGAAAAAAAAGGCGTGAGGAACTTTTTCCTCGTATTTACGAGTTTCCTTACAGTATATTGTATTGTATGAATTCTAATATTCTATCCCTTTTGTAGGAAAATTTTCAAAAATTTCTCGAAGGTTTTATAACAAAATTTTTACTCTATGTAACGTGTATGAATACACGTTATGTGCATTTAAAATTCATGTGTCATACATCTATACATGGAACACAATTAGAGAGGTTTTGTTGCGAGAAGTTCTGGAAGGAGACTCCCTTTTGTATGAGTTGGCATAGGGGTGGAATTTTCCGCCATTATAAGGATCTCTTGTATAAATACTATTTATTATTTTGGGGACTTTATATAAATACCCAGAAAATAGTATTGAGTTAGAAAATACGTTCATAACTTTTCGGTTTTGAGAAAACCGTATTTTATGGTGAAAATGGAAAAAACGGACCGTGCCGCCCAATCGTGCCTTTTTATATATTATTTTTATTCATGACTTTTTATATACAAGTTTGTATTTAAATAATAACATAAATAAATGTAAAATTTTAATTTAATGTGGTTTTTATATTTCATGAATTTTTAATTAATATGTCATTTACGTATGATTTTTTAATTAAAATATTACATATAGAAATAAAAAGTTTAAAAGTCGCAATATAAGTCATCTAGAAAAATACACATATGTAGGTAAAACATTATATTTAAGCTCACATGTAGGTCATTCGAAAAAAGTCACATATAGAAAAAGTTACAGTTTGTGTCACTATTGAATTAAAAAGTCGCATATAGAAAAACTACATTTAAGTAAAAAAGTTACACATAAAATTTACATTTATGTGACTTTTATATTCTATGTGTGACTTTTTCACATTTGATATTAAAAATTTACATTTAGTTAAAAAGTCACGTTTGTGTTACTATTAAGTTAAAAAGTAACATTTTGTGTTACTATTGCATTAAAAAATAACATATAGAAAAAGTCACATTTTGTACCACTATTGGATTAAAAAGTCACATTTATGTCACTATTTAATTAACTTTACAGATGGAAAAGTCATGTTTTACTTAAAAAGTCAAATACAGTCACATAAAAAAAAGTCACATATAAAAAATTTGATACAGAAAAAGTTGCATTTAATTAAAAACTTGTATGTTTAAAAGAGATTTAATTGAAAAGTAACATGTAAAAAATCACATATGGAAAATATATATATATATATATATATGACAGTTTTGTCTGACGCAATTACAATTTTATCTGGCGCAATTAGAAAATCTTTTCTCCTTAATGCTCTGTCTGACACAATTGCTTATAACGTCATACTACACCAACTGTCACTTTTAACAAAAAAATTATTACAAATGTAATAGTGAATGATTGAACTCATGACCTGCATATTAAGAGTAACATACTTTTAAACTATTATGTCAAATCTTTTGTTTGTTAATAATTTTTATTTATATATTACTATTCTCGCGTGTTTTCACTCAAAAAAATATTGTTAATAATTGTTTGTCTGTAGCGTCTCTAAATTTATAAACATACGAAATTAGATTCAAAGAAGAAATAAAGAATTAATTTAATTAATGTTATAATTTCATACAAAAAATAGAATCGACAAAAGGAATTCCTCGATCTGGTTGGATTCCTGAGTAAACGTGAACATAAAAAAATTATTACAAATGTAATAGTTAAGGATTGAACTCATGACCTACATATTAAGAGTAACATGCTTTTAAACCATTACGCAAATTCTCTGGTTTGTTAATAATTTTCATTTATATATTACTATTCTCGTGTGTTTTCGCTAGAAGAAAATATTAAATTGTTAGTAATTATTTGTCTACAGCGTCTCTAAATTTATAAACAGACGAAATTAGATTTATAGAAGAAATAAAGAATTAATTTAATTAATGTTATAATTTCATAAGAAAAGTAGAATTGACAAAAAGAATTCCTCGATCTGTTGGATTCCTGAGTAAACATGAATGTGAATATTTTTCTTTCTTTCTTATTTGAATATTAATTAAATTCATCTAATATTGATAAGCACAATTGAGAAGAAGAATATTCTTTTGTATTGCTATCTTCAAGTTTATCTTCTTGAGATTCAAAAATTCCTACAAAAATCACGCTTTGTTTTTTGCTTATATTTACGAAATGAATAAATTGTATGTAAAATATTTATCCCTTAAAAAAACAGCCGTAATTATTAATATTTATAGTGGGAAATATTTAAAAAATTACAATTATAATTTTTAATTAATCTAAACTAACGATATATATCTGTTTAATTAATTAAATATTCAATTTAATTAAGACAATTTATAAAAAAAACAAAAGTTCTTAAATGACATTTATTATCCAATAAATATGAGTTATCAAGTAAGTTTCTCATTCATATTTATTTATATTAGTTTCTCATTCATATTTATTTATATTGTTTTATTATTATTTGACAAATATGTGTTATCAATTATGTTTATTATTTATATTAATTAATTTTCATTGTTTTATGAATTATAAACTACAAATTTTTGTTAAAAAAGTTATAAATTACAAATATTTTAGTGATATCGACATTTATCTATCATTGCATAATCAAATTTATCTACAATTTAAATAATTAAATGATGATAAATATGTGTTAGCTATTAAATTCAATAGTGAATCTTATTTCAAAAAAATTAGATGGATTAGGTAAAAGAGAATAAAAATTGAAAAAATTAAGAATACCACACGAGTTACCACTATAGGAAATAAAATATCAATATTTTTGCTATGCAAATCTAATGATACGTATTTGTTCAATATTTTATTATTCATTATTATTGAATTTTTTTAGAATTAGTCTTCACATGCAACGCATGGGTGAGAAGCTAGACTCATAGTTATTATAGCTGATTGTGATTCGATCATTTGATTGTTAATTATTACAATTTTATATAAGTTGGACCTGTAAACTTGAATGACATGTTTGGAAGGGACTCAAAATTATGAATTCAGTTATGCAACCAAATTTATACTCAATACTCAAACATTTTACTACAAATATGTAGTGGTGATTTGTGATTCGTATATCAGTTCGTAATTCTAGACAATGTAACTGGTATATTATACTTTGTTTATAAACATACTGTTTAAAAAACTAACTTATACGTTAATTTTGATACAAATGTACACTATAACTGTGACGATAATCATTATAAAGTCTTGTTGCTTTTTTAAGGATTATATTTGTTATTTGTTAGATTAAAATAACAATGTGATATTATGAGCACTTACAGAAAATAAAACGAAGCATCACTCAGTTAAAAAAGTATGTGGAGAAACAATGAATATTATATGGTTAAAAGGGGTATGTCGAATGTATTTTCTTATACATGTATGAAAATTTTATCTGAACGGGTATTGAGCTTATGTGAGTATGTACGTTACATGCACATTATATATTATTAGATTGTTAACTAATAATATTAACTAATTTAAATGATTTAAAAGTAATATATAGTAAAGCATTAATCGAGTATATAAAAGGGTAATTATTAGTAGGTTATTAATAAAATATTAATTTAACGTGTCAAGTACTAAATCAAAATTGTATATTAACTGATTTTGTTATGTAAATACGATGACACATATATGTATAACACATGTGTGAAACTTCTTTCGATTCCACTTGGCGTTGTATGATATTTTTTAGGTAACTTGGTATTTTGTCTTTTAAGAGATTTCGTTTGTTGTATTTAGTGATAGTTATATTTTATTTTAATTTTCAACTTTTCATCTAAAATAGGGACAGGTATAATATAAAATATGATATTATTTATTTTTATAATACTACAATGCAATCATGCATAAATACATACATGAATATAATGGGTTGCGTCATGTGAATTTTTTTGAGTTTTTCTGTATGAGCTCAATCTAATTTACTATGTTATCTTTTAATATTCTTTCTGGCTGTTTCATAATCCGAATTCTGCTATCGAAATTTATTGTCAAGGTGAATTATATGAATATCTTTTATTTTATCAATTATCCGAGATACATTTTTTGTTTCTATTTTGTCACTAAGGAAAAAAGAAATATGAATTATGACAATATTAATTGTACCGAATGTCACTGAACTTTATCCTTGCAAATGGATAAATGATATTTAGCTGTTAACAATTAGATCAAGAATTTTAATTTAATAGGATTTAAGTCTCTCTACTTTAATTATCAACAATTATATCACCAAAGTTATACATAATTACAAGAAGGTCACTTTGTTAAGGCTATATTATTACCATATCATTATCAAATTATAGTCTCAGATAATAAGAAAATGATTACTCTAAATGACACATTTTATTGAAGAGGAAAAGTAGAAAAATAATTTTAGGGTTCACAAAGCATTTAACGTCTATTTTGACATATAATTGTAAATAAATTTTAATTGATTGTCATGCATCGCATAGATGATCATGCTATCATTTCATCATATTCTAACAACAACTTCTACTGAAAATCTTTACAAATCTGAAATTTTGAATGCGATACGATACTCTAAAATTTTCAGCAATAAGTTAAAGTTAAAGATCAGTATTCTTGGTATATTATTACGGAATTTTTTTTCATTTGACTAATAGTGTAGTAGCACGAGACTTATAATCTCAAGACATGGATATCGCATCATTTAGACAAAAATCCTATCTGAATTAGATGCATGTGACAAATTTTTTTATTGTAAAAAAGACTCTAATACTATCCAAAACTTCCTTTTACAATACAAATTATATATGTAATTGTCATAATTTTTATACTCTTTTATGATATCAAATATCTAAATTTTTATTAAATTACTTTTGATGTACGACTTTTTTACTAGATTTCTACCCGTGTATCGCACGGGTAAAAAATCTAGTGTTATATTTAATTAAAAAGTTATACATAAAAAATTACATATAAAAAAAGCTACATTTAGTTAAAAAAATCACTTATAGAAAAGTCACATTTCATGTCACTATTGAATTGAAAAGTCACATATAAAAAAGTCGTATTTTATGTCACTATTGAATTAAAAAGTCACATATAAAAAAATTACATTTTGTATCACTATTGAATTAAAAAGTCACATATAAAAAAAGTCATATTTTATGCCACTATTTAATAAAAAAGTCTTATTTTATATAACTATTGAATTAAAAAGTTATAGATAAGAAAAGTCACATTTTAATTAAAAAGTCAAATATAGTCACGAGTAAAAATTCTCATATAAAAAATTTTATAAGAAAAAGTTACATCTAATTAAAAATATATATTTAACATTTAATTGAAAAGTAACATGTGAAAAATCACATTTAGAAAATGTTATTCTATCTATGTGACATTTTATATACGTGACTTTTTAACTAAATAGTAACAAACTAATAATATGATTTTTAGAAGGCGAAATAAAATGAAGAAGATTTCGCTAACAAGGTAAAAGAAATAAGTCAAAGGAAAATAAAAAGAAAACATGTGGGCAATTCCAAAAAAATATTAGAAAACACATAGGCAGGGAGCAGCCAGAAGGAACAAACGGTTAGAGAAAAAAAATGGTCGACTATCCAGAGAAAAGAACGGTTGTTTGCCGTATGTTTAGGGATATTCTATGGTGTTCATTCGTATCCAATGGACGCAGTGAGCCCCAATGCATCTACTAAGAGACTGTCACATACTCTATCAGACACCATAAATGATGTCCGATGTACTCTGTAGACGGACCATTATGGTTACGACGTGAATTTATTTCCACGTATTTTTCAAACTTTCTAATTTTCCCTATTAATTATTTTCCGGTTGTGGGCTAGCTTAGTTTGGTGAAATCCCAATTCAAACCCCACCCGAGTTCAATTCAAGTTGCGCGGGTTTGACCCGTTAATGGAGGGTTTTGCGAGTTGTTTTGGATGTGGGTGGGTTTTCGGCTTATACTTTTCAACTTTTCTTGGTTGTACAAACTCGACTGGTTCAGGAGGTTTTTGTGGGTCAGATGAGGTGATTTTTTAAAGAGAACTTACTTCTCTCCTTATAAAGTGAAAACTGCCACGTAACTTTATGTGATTGATGGTTAGGGGATTGACTCATTATTTACTCCACAAGATTACAACTCTCGCACCCGCGTACAAGCAGCTTCCAATACTTTGTGATTTCACCCACCTTCAAATTTCGAAACAAGTGTTAGAATTCTGCGGCTCCTTCGACATTGGCCGGCGGCCGGCTTTCTAAATTTTTTTTCCTCGTTATCTTGTATTTATGGAAGATTCTAGAACTCAATTTGAGACAATAATATTCACTTGTAACTTTTTAAGTCGGTGTTGCATCTTCATTTTCTCGACTGCATCGGTCTTCTCAAACATTTATGTAGATATTAGATAAAAGTTGTCCCTTGTGGCCCTCTAGAAATCTGCTGGACAACCTTGTCCTTGTAACTCCCACTAGGTGCTAATATCCAAAATGCACCTGTTCTTTTAAATATAACCCTCCCATTCTACATTTCTTAAGTACCCAAATGAGCAAATAACAAGAGAAGAAATTTGAATACACTGTAAAGTGTAAACAGAGAGGAAAGAAGAAATGGCAGATAACAAGAAGCAGCCCCATGTTGTAGTCTTCCCTTTTCCTGCACAAGGTCATATAAATCCAGCACTTGAATTCTCCAAGTGCTTAGCCTCAAATGGGTTGAAAACATTTGAATGGATTGATTACAAATTAAAAAGTTTGAAAACAAACTCTTCAACATTTGTAGCAGAGCTTCCACCTTTATCTACTGCCTTTTTAGCCAATTCCTTCCACATACCAGCAGTTTCTTTAAGCTTCTTCCCTCTCTCCCTGAATGATTTGTTTTATACACATTTCAATTTCTTCCCTCCTAACAAGCCCATTTTCGTCGATTTTTACTCGTATTCCCACTTTGAATACATCCTCAATAAGTTTGGCGTTAGTCGTCTGGTCTACCCACTCAGCCATGGCTATAAGTGGGATCCCATGACATATCCCCTCGAGTGTAGAATTCCATCCACAGTGTGTCATGAAGCTTCCCACGGCTCGATGAGCCAACACTTCAGTTTGGGGACACCAATTTACAACTAAACCTTTCTCTGATGCTCTAATGGAAGTGATGAAGTTTTTGGGAAGTTTGTTCTCTTCAGAAGCTCTAACTACCCACAGGAAATTGCAGCCACTCATTATTAGGGCCTCTGCTACTTCTTCCATTTGTTCTTCTTTCAGGCTTGCGACGCTTCCAAATGAGACATAAACAACAGAGCCATTTTTTCTGGAGTCGAGCCATTTCATGCTTTCTTCATAATTTGGTTCGAATAGATTGATCTTGTGCTTCTTTTCATTCAAATGTTTCACAAGCGAAATAATTGGCCCGACAGTCTTAAAAGGCCACCGGCTCGTCATCCACTTAAGTATCTGATGATAAAGACATATCGTATATATTTGCTGTTAATTTCCTGTTATGGTGTCAATCAATGCGATTAAAATTAATGTTTCCTGATTACCTCACTTTCCAGCTTGTCAAACGTGTTGATGAAGATCCAATCGGCTTCATCAAGATTTGAAAATTGATCAGCAAGTAATTTTGTAATGGTGTTGTTTTGATCTGATAAAAAGGAAAAACTGGGCAAATCATTGAGGCCAAGTTGAGTCATGCAAGGCAACGATACCTCCGAAAAATCTTCATAAGGAAACTTTATGAGCCCGGTATATATATGATAGGAGACAGCACAAACACCAGAAGCCTGAGTGAAAAATGAAGCCCCAAGAATCCCTTGCTGGTGCGCGACATCCAAAGCCCACGGCAGGGTAGAGTCATAGACGATAACTTTAGGCGGGCGATCAGTCTCGCTTTGTTCATGAATAAACTTAGCCAAGTTGTTTGAAACGGCTTCTTTGAACCTCTTGAAGAAGCCTTCTAAGGTCTCTGGCTCCTTTACATCTTCCGAGCCATCGGAGATAGCTTCTACATTGACTGAGCAGTTTGGTGGAACTTTTGCAGTTTTGCTCACCATAGTTGTTAGAATTATGGTCACTTTCAAACCATGTGAGGCTACGCACTTGGAGAATTCCAGTGCTGGATTTATGTGACCTTGTGAAGGAAAAGGGAAGGCGATAACATATGGCTGCTTGTTATCTGCCATTTCTTCTTTCCTTAATTTCTTCTGTTAGTGTCCTTCAATTTCTTATCTACTCATTTATAGTACTTGGAAGTGTAAAATGGAGGTTTGAATTGCGGTGGAAAGTGGAAAATTTAAGTGTCGGTCTCTCACCATACGCCTGGTGAGATTAGCTCGCTGGATACACATGTAGTGAAAGATTATTGGACAAATCACATAATATTGTCTCACAGTAGGTTAACCCAAATAGGAGTTGTCCAATAATCTCACATCACATGTATTTCTGATGGGATTATCCAGTCAAACGTACATCAGGAGATCATTCTTGAGGAAAAATATGTTAAACCATATTTAAATTAAGTGTAATTATTTATTTGATACAATCGAGAGAATTTCATAGAGTAGCATGATAGGCTGGAACTTAAATCTTATCCTAATAAGGGGTGTTCTTTATTATTACCTCTATTTCAAAAAGATCATCCAGTATTTCATTTTAAGTTGTCTCAAAAAAATAGTCCAGTTGCTATATCAAGAGCATATTTAATTTTTCGTTTCCATCATTGCCCATATTTAATTGCTAGCCTGATACCTTAATTTAAAAGGAATTTTAATAGACACCTACATCATTAATCAGTTATGAATGTTAAAATTGAAAGAAGACCTGTAAAATTAATATTCTAATAAAATTACCTATTATTTTTTAATCTGTATAAAATTATCTATCGCTTTATCATTGTGGGACGGAGGTGGCATTTAAATTATCACGACATTTGAGTGAATAAAATGAAAACGGTTTGACTCCCGATGTCATAATTAATTTTTGTAATGGCAATCTCATGGCCCTTTAGTTTTCTCTTTTTAGTCAATTTTTTCTCTTTTGCCCCATTAATTTTTTTGAGTCACTTCTCATCACCATTTCCTACATCCCTTGCACAAACAGACATTATTCACTATTATAATTATTTTTTTAACTTCTTTCTCCTTCTTTTCAAAATTAAAATGTGTATTTTCTCTCTATCTTTCACTTCCATATCACCTTTAATATCTACATTCCTATTTGAAATGCTCTTAGAAGACTAGAAGTAGAAGCGGGAGATCGGAAGAGCACACGCTGAACTCCAAGGGCATGCTAACAAAAAAACCAGCTTGGTCGGGTTATGAAGTCTTTTGGGCCTCAACTTTTGACTTTTCTTGGTTAGCGCTTGACATATGAACACTAGACAAGACATGTTCGTGTAGATTACACAAAACACATGTTTTGGTATATTTTAATATTAAGGAGTCAGCAATTTAACAATAATGAGTTCTTGGATCTGTAAGAAAAAGGCTTACAATACATTCAGATGGACGATCGTCTTAGATTTTCTATCTTGCAAGATTGATGTGATAATGCACAAACCATGCGCAATGCCAATATCCAAACGTGGTGTTTAAAAATGAATTGATTATCTTTTTTACATTACTCGTCTGTAATACTGAATAATTATTAGTGTACATTAGAGCATGATTAATGTGAGAAAATAAATCTAAATTTTGGTTCCCCCCCAAACAAAAACCATTTGACGTAGAGGGGAAGATGGGGAAAAAGCCATAGTAGGGGAAAAAAGGTATGTTTGGGGCTAAATTTAGCCCCAAACTTACCTTCACCCCTCCAAACTGTATTCATTAAAAATATATATAATAAATTAAAAAAATAATCTTATGTAAAATATTGGATATCAATTGCACCGTAAAAAAAAAATAATAATGACAAAATAATTTGAAAAAATTTTTAAAAAATAAACAAAATGCTTTAATATGTTTTTCCCCCTATTTTTCCCCTACACATTATTTGAAAATAAGTTTTTTTCCCTGATTTTTTCCCCTTAGCATTTTTCCCTAGTTTTTCCCCCAATATTAATCTTGATCTTATGTAACCAGATCAAGTGTGTTCCATGCCATCCAATAGGTTCAAGATTCATCATCGAATTATTAATCGCTCGAGTAAGATCAGCCACCAATATATATTAAACTTTAAAACTAAATACAAACATCAGGGCGGAGACCTATATTGTCGATAGCATTCAAGTGTGTTTTCCATACCCTTGATGAAGTCCCCTCCCATAAAAGAACTTTCTATTGAAAAACAAAAGAAAAAGGAAAAAAATAATAAAAGAATCTCATCCCATACAGGCAATTTCTAATTGAAGAAAAAAAAAAAGAAAAAGAAAAAAAAAAGTATCAAGGAAGAATAATTCTACTTGGACAAAAATAGATAAAGAAAGTGACAAAATAAACATGTGACCCATGTAATTACTATTGATGTAAAAATGATGTGATATATTAAAAAATAAAATTCTATCATGTGTCAATTTTATTTAACTTTTTTATTTATTATTTTGCTCAAATAGCAAAACTCATCGAGGAAAATAAGTTGTTAGAATCATCATTGGTTATCTTCTCTTCTTTTTTATTTTGTCACTCAGCCAAGAATGCCCATTTCTTTAAACCCCCCCCCCCCGGTAAAAGCCCAACAAGATAGTGAGGGCTCAAAATCTGGAGGCCCAATTTTGTGTAATACCATTTTCTTTTTCTTTTTCTTTTTTTTAAACAATTTTCCGCCCATTTTAAAGGAATAATTATGGGTTGTTTACAAAAAAAGCACATTTTCTTGACAGAGATTTAACAAGTACTTTGACGGTTGAAACTAATTGGAAAAATGTCTTATTATTCTATTGTAATTGTAAAAGTACCTCAATCGATTCTTATTAATTAACTTATTAATTAAACTAAATTCTATTATTATTTAATTTATTCTATCAGTGAGAAACCACTACCACAACTACTTTATAATAGTGGCAGAATAATAATAATATAATATAATATAATTTAATTAATTAGAATGAATTGAGGTACTTTTACTATTACAATAGAATAATAAGACCTTTTTTGCAATTAGTTTCAACCATCAAGGAATTTTTTAAATCCCTGTCAAGAAAAGGTGTTTTCGACAACCAAGAAATAACCTTTAATCTCAAAAAAAATAGCGTAATGTGCTTTCTCTATCATTAATATAGCCTATCAAATCACGGTAAATCAGCCTATTTAGTTTATAAAAGAAACCAAAGATTTTTTTTGTCCTTTTGACGTATTTTTTAATTCGCTTTGCTGCAGAGAATGAGAGAAATGATGTTTACTTTGCTTACTCATAAATATTGAAACAATTAATACTAACTGAATGAACAATATGTCAAGCCTTGTTTTTGTGAGATAAATAAAACATCAATCAAGATTGCGAATATTCATCAAGCTTCTCCTAACCGTCAATTTTTTATTTTTATTTTTATTTTTTACAATTTTTCATTCGGACCCTTAAGTCTTGTGCAAGTCTTGGGCAAATTTTTTTTCTTGATTCTTGACTTGAAAACCCAAGAAATATATTCTCATGAGACTTTAATCCGTCATCTCAAATTCCTTCATCATATCCTTCTTGGAGACTTGGACAATTAATTTCTTGACATGTGCCCATGTTGATTAAGTGATCGACATAAATAAAGACAAATAAATATGTCACCAAATTCATTAATTTTCAAGCAAAGTGATGGCTCATTTGGGTTTTTATGAAATATATGTGTTGGCTGCACTTGGCAAGGCAACTTCAAAGATGACTTCCAATCAAATTCTACCGTGCACCATCACATTGCCGTTCTCTTCTTTTGTGGAAAAGACATCAATATCTTCTATTGCCTACCCTTGGCTTTCATTGAATTAACAAGCAATTACACAATTCTCATCAATATCTTTTGTACATTTATTTTTTAAAGTATCTGTATATGTAGTCTTTGCTTATAATTAATAGGTGTTAATTCAATATACTCATTTACATACCAAACATCGATTATTAAAGAAATAATTGTAAGTTGTTAAGTTACTCAATTTTATAAGTTTGGAACCAAATTGAGTTAGGACTTAGGAGTGAATTGAACAACGTGGACAAAATTATGTTGAGATTGACCAAGTGCCCGACAATAAGAAAAGCCCCAAATGTACTGTCAATAGTCCGCTAAAAGTAAATTGCTCAAATCGAGACTCTTTTGTTTCAAACCTTTTTTTTTTTAATGAAATATAAATTTGTTTCATATTATGGCAAACCACGAATCCAAAAATATAGGGCGGTAAAATATATTGAGTTACATTTGAAGCTTATAAATGTCAATGAGAATGATATAATCCATCTGTGCCATACGTGATTTATTTATCAAACTTTTGGACAGGCTTAAGGTCCACGAAAGTGAAGACCCAATACTGTCAATATGTCAACATATAAATGAGTCAATAACTCAATATACATGATCGCTTAAAATTTTTAACCGATGAAACCCAATTTTTTAGGTTAAATTAATGTGTTAATTAAGTCCAAATCACTGCAGAATCAGTTAATAGTGCAATCTACTGTCCAATACGATCATTAATTTGGAACCCTAATTTAATTGGTAAACATATATATTTTCTTGTTAGTGTGCCATCTTCGGATATAAGACAAATCACAAAACATTACTGTCTTACTAAAATGATTTTGGCTACTTCAAGTCTCAATTATTAAATAAATTAATCAATATAAAATTGAGCAAAAAAAAAAAAGAACAATTTCTATAATTAATTATATTTCCATTTCCCATCCATGATTACTGGATGGTCCTCCCTCTAGCTATTTAAGTGTTCATGCATAGGGTTGCATCTCAAGATAAGCCTTCCAAAAATACTTGGAAACTTGTTAAAAAAATGAGTGATGATCTGGTCCTCCAGCAACCTTCAATTTTCCAAGATCTAGAAACCATAGAACAGTATCTTCTTGCAGATGATGATGGAGATCAAGGTTTATCGATGCGGGCTGGAAATCGCAGTCTTGACATTAATCCTATAGATATAAAAAAGAGGAGAAGAAAGCCCAGTTTTGCTAATCAAGAACGGCAGGATGGGATTAGTGCTGATAACAATGCCAAGAAAGTTCTACATAGAGAGTTTGAGAAGCAGAGGCGGCGAGAAATGGCAAAGCTTTATGGTTCTCTTAGATCACTTCTTCCTCCTGAATATACCAAGGTGAATAAATGTATCTTCATCTTCTTGTATTTGATGCTATTATTTTTTGTAGGTCAGTTAATATCCGGTGTACATAGTAAAGTTCAATCCAAGAAGAATTATAAGAACATAAATTTAAACATTAAATTTGACATAGAATATATATACACTTGAGGTTCTGGTTTGTCTACATATTATATCACTTTCAAACCAGTGGTAATCACATGGCCACATATCCATATATCAAATTAACATCAGACCGCTATTTGTTAATAACCGTTACATAAAGTTAAGATCATAAAGTTGAACATTAAATTTGACATAGAAAATATTACATCACCTTCAAATCAATGGCATTATAAATTCATCTGTGTTTGATTGTGGTGATGTAGGGGAAGCGTTCAATATCTGATCACATGCAAGAAGCCATAAATTACATAAAGGACATGCAGAAAGATATCCAAGAACTGACCATGCCACGGGACAGGTTAAAGAAATTGTCTAATAATTCAGGCTCTGATCAAGATGGAGGCAGCTCAATGTGTACCAATTTACCACATAAATGTGTCACCATAAATCCCTGCCGAAATGGGGTTGCCGAGATTTTGATCTCCGGAGAGGGAGGGCTTCCTGATCTGTCAAGAGTGCTTGTGGAATTGGCAAGGAGAAGGCTCAATGTGATAAATTGTGTCTCTACAAAAACAAATGACCAAAGGTTCATCCACAGAATTCAGTTTGAGGTACAACAATATAATTTCTTTAGTTCTCATAAGTTATTCTCTTTCGATTTTCTCTTGTTCGATGTGCGAAACATTTTAACATTCTTCCCTTATAACCTATATATTGCACCTTCTCGCAGGCGAAGGACGAGGACATCAAATGCATTGGTCTAACGGCGCTTAAAGAGAGATTAGTTAATTTGGATTAATATCATTACCGTAATGTTATCTTCAACAAGTACATGTTAAACTCGTTAATGCCTATTAAGAAACTTGTAATGGTGTATTTTGAATTAGTTTATAAACTATCACCTGCCTTCACTTTATTAGACTATTTTAGAAAAAATCAAAAATTATATTTGGCTAGCTATAATTTTTGATGCCTTAAAGTGGTTCAGTAAAACGATGTGATAATTTATAAATCAATCAGACGTGTGCTCTTCCGATCTCTCTAAGATTTGGTTAGGGATGACAACGAGGCGGATCGTAATATAATCAAATCCACTGGGTGAATTGTATCAATTTGTGGGTAGGGTCATCCATTTTTGCCGAGAAATTTATGCTTAGCGCATAACAGCTATTTTTATTTGCACAAATTCATAAATTCAATCAATTTTAATTGACTCACGTGATTAATGATGCAACTCTTTTGTGAGAAACCAGTGGATTTTCGTATAAATGGGGACCAAACTCTCAACTGTTTTCACAGATTACAATTAAGCCGGCCACCGGCGGCCACCAACCAAAAACCCAAAAAAAGAAATATAATAATGATTAATAATAATCAAATTCTACATAAATGTCAAAAGTGATGTAAAACAGCTTGTTTGACATCTTTTATTTTTTTCATTTATAAACACACCTATCATTGATTTGACATCTATTCAACAATCACAACACATTTTAAATTTTAATTAAATCTCCACCACTCATTTTCACTTTTTATAAATTCTCTTTATGAACGTAACCAAACGGTAAGTTATATATTCAAGATGAAGAAATATTCATTATATATTTTACCAAACATTAATAGATAGGTGCTTTACGTTTCGGCTAATGATAGTGTTGTAACCAATAATTATAAAATTCTGAGATTTGAGTTTTCATCCTTTTACTATGCAAGATTTATATATGTAAACCATAGTTATAAAAAGGAAAGAATCCAACACGAGTTCTTGGAAAACAAGTTGTGGAAAATTATTCATAGAGATATTGAACAGCACAAAAGGTAGAAATGGCTTTACTCTTCTCTTTGATCTCTCCTTCCCCTGGATTATAGCAAGGTGTGACGAGATGAATAACTGGGCAATCTCCTTTTTGAATTCCCAAATTCATAGAGGTACAAGCTAATTCTTTGGAGCTTTCTTAGAAGTAATTTTTTCTTAAAAAGTAAATATTTTAGGAGAATTTGTGGTGGTGATCTAAAAAGATATGATAATCGAAAAATGTGAAAGATAATTCTTTTGTAGGGAATATGTGATTTTTATTGAAATTGGACTTGTTTGACCAACTTTTGAAAGATACTTCAAATAACAAACTCAATTGCCTTAGTTTGTGATTTCATGATTGCATTTGTAATTGTTTTTCCCCCTCAATATGGAGACCATCTAGTTACAAAAAATAAAAGTCAAAACTCATGTAGTCTGATAGCATCAAAGTTGCCTTCCCACACCTTAAAGCAGAGTTTGATTCCCGTTCCCTACAATTTTTTTGTAATTCCAAAAAAAAAAATGTTATAGAGAATAAGAACTCATGTGGTTCTTACCTTTTCACAACCATGGTTTCCATAGTAATCTCCATAGTGTGATTTCGATAGAAAATTTCTTTGTAAGGTGTATTAGAATTAATGTTTGACACAGTGATGGACAGAAATGGTTGGTATTTCCTTTAAAAATTTAAGTTGTCTGGTAGATTTAGCATATCAACACGTTTAGTTCCGGGAAAAGGAAAGCTTGATATGATGAAACAGCAGAGGTACAATTGTGGTACAACCATGCTATGTTAGGGAGTTTTACCTTTCAGGGTCCCCTCTATTTCCATTTTTTAGCAGACAAATTTCTTGTTAGATAGTAGAGGCGTGTCCAATCTTAATGTTTTTGAGTTGCTGGAGATCATGTGGCTTGGCCAAGTTTCTTCCCACTTCAAACTGACATTTTTGCTGGCCTTTTTTCCTGGTAGTTGACAAGCATCATATGAAAAGGAAAAGCACGAGCTATATTTCTTCGAAATGTCATGCTATTAACTTTTCCATCACCGAGAAAGATGTCGTAGACACTTGATAAAGATATATCATTTCGAGTTTTTCTAAAAGATTTTTCAAGAACCGTTCTTCTCAAATTCGTTTCAGCCATAGACTCTCAAGGGAACTTATTTTTCGGCAAACGTCCCTGCTAAACAAATTCTTAAATCAAAGGATCCCACAACAAAGAAATAATGAAGAGGAAGAAGAAAAAGCTACATAGATTTTTAAAATATTTTTGATATTTATAAGACAAATCCATGTACCCGTTAACATGTATCTGAATGTTCGGTCCCTTTTTATTCTTGTCTTAATGCTCGATTTTAGAAGAAAAAGAAAAATTCGAACTTGTAAATGGTCAATTTTGTGTATAGTTTTGCATGTGTGACTCTTTTTACGAATGGCTAGGTATTAAAATTGATCTAGCGCGATATATATGGCACAATATGGTAATATATGACTCTTGTGGTGTGTATTGAGGCATGCCACATGCACACCGTATAGGTCATAAGGTGTCATACCGTGCTATATGTATGGTGCCAGAATGGAACTAGCCAGGTGTTGTTTGTCGTGACGTTGTGGTGGTAGAGGAAGTGTGCCTGGCCACGTCGTACACACATGACAAAGACATATCATTTCAAGTTTTTCTAGAAGGGACTTCTTTAAGGTACTGTTTGATTAGAAGCGTAGAATATACATAGAAAGAAAATGAATTCTACGTAATTGAATTTCCTATAATTAATTTTCAATGGGAAATTTCAATTACACGTATTTGATTGGTTTAATTTTCCACTTAAAAATAGTTATTCTCTATATGTTTAGTAGATATTATTTTCTATAAAAACAATCTTTTTTACCAAATTTTATTATTTGATAGCCATTTTTTTTTATAAAAATTAACTAGTTATATTTATAAATTGTGCTTTTTTCCATGTATTTTTACTTGCCAAATTTTTTTTATGTCAAAGCTATGCGAGCTCCAATTTTAAGCTGAATACAGTTTATATTTGATACAAAATCAAACCAAGACGAATAAAAAAAGATAACTAGTGTCAAGCTTTTGTCTTGCACAATTTTTTCATCGACAATGATGAAATGATGAGAACGTTTGAGAATGATTATGAAGAGATGATACATAGAATGATGCTTTCTGACTATTAAAGTCTTGTCAGACGGTTTACTATTTATGATTCAATGAATCATTTTGAGTCCAGTAACTATTCCAATAATGCACTTAATAAGTAGAATTTATACTAAAAAAAAGAAATTATAAGAAATTCAGTGAATGATTTTTGAATGAATATAAAGATAAGACAAAGTTATAAACTTCAATAATATTCCATAATAGAAATTTTGAAATAGCTATAAGACTTTATATTAGTTAACATTGACAAGAAATGTCATGTTACATAAAATCTTTAAAAAAAAATGAAAATGAAAATGATAAATTCTCAATTCACGTGTCTGTTTTTTCACTTTTTATATTTTATAAGTTAAAAAATAATATAATATTTTAAGAAATATAGAACTCTAATTCCCTCAAAAATGAATTATATAGGTCCCCAAAGAAAATATTTTCCTTATTTCCTTCGAAAATATAATCACGTGATCAAAAGTGAGAAAATATTTTCTACAGAAAAATCTAATTAAATAGTATAAAAGTGAAAATTTAACTGGAAAAATAGCATTTTTCATAAAAAATTATAACAATCACCTAAATTATTCTTAAATTCATAAGTTTCAACCCAAAGATCTCTCTCTCTCTCTCTAATTCTTTTTTTTTTTTTATGTGCATGGAAAAATCACTACTAATCAAACTAAGGTAATCAACGGGTCAAGTTCGGAGACTGCCCAACAAAGTATGCTTTACATCCCGCGACCAGCCAAAATTCGAGCAGGATCAAGTCACGGGGTAGTTTAGGATGCAATTTTGTCCCACTTGCGGACCCGTTTAAACTTTTTATTTTATATTTTTTTGTTGCTTTTTTAGTATTTTCTTTTATAAAGTTTTTTAATTAAAACGGATCGACGTGGTTGAGCTGACGCTGACCGCCCCACCCCAAATTGATTGAACCGCGCCCGACTCAGTAACTTGCCGGGCGGAGAATTTTCAAGAGTACCCTGTGGGTTTTGGGCGATCCCCTTTTTTTTTTTTGGCCATCCATAAAACAAATTCTTAATTGAGTTAAAAGACACAAAACAAGAATGACGTAACAACGAAATAAATAAATAGTGCATTCGTCCCATTTATATAGTCGACTTTTTCTCAGTCTCGTTCTCCCACTATACGTCTAGTGGAATTATCCCGCTATATACACATATAGTGAGAGATTATTAGATAAAATCACATACGATTATCCCATAATGAGTCAACCTACATGGAAGTAATTATCTAATAAATCTTACCTCACCTATGCATTTGGTGGGATAAATACATTCCACTAGACGTACCTCACTTTTTTTGGTTTGTCCCTACTGCATAGTCTTGGTTTCAGATTAAAAAATTTATTTTGTATGACTTAACAAACATACCCTTATTTAGGTTTTTTTATCGAAAAAAAGCCTCGTTTTTATTATACTTGTAACTATTAATTTAAAATTTTGTTAAGACTTGAAGTTCTATTTTAAAAGTTCATACCACTAAAAAGAGTAATTCAAGTACTTTATACGTTGGTTTGTATTTTTATATTTAATCGATGTGAGATTTATCCTTCTTTTTTCTTAAAGAAAATTTTGTCATTAAATAAGGGCAAATTAAAAATACGATTCATAAAATTTATTTATTTTTCAACAGCGCTCTTAATTTTTGTGAAAAAGGAAACAAGATTATTTGAAAAGAATAATTCTAGTTAGATAAAAAAGACAAAAAAGTGACAAAATTGATATATGTCTTATCTTATTAGTGTTAATAAAAAAAATGATGTAATGTGTTGAAAAAAGAATTGTGTCATGTGTCAGATTTATTAAAATTTTTGTATGTACTTTTGCTCAAATAGGACAACTCATTTAAAAATCGATTGGTTTATAAAAATATTTAAAATTCAAATTTTGTAAAATTGATATCATAATATAATCATGCCATGTGGAGTTAATGATTGAAGTGTTGTGAAATCTTATATCACATTAATGAAGTGAGTTAATAGTGTGTTGTCATATATTTAAAATTTGACATTTAAACTTATTTATAAATGGAATGGATTTATTTATAAATGGTTGTCATAAGGAGTGCATAAAATAAAATAATGGCCGAGGAAGTAAGAGAGAGAAAAAAAAAAAAGAATGCTTCATATGTAGAATCTTAAAATATTCTGAAATTTATAAGATTAATCCATGTACATGTCAACACGTCTAAATGTTTGGTCCCTTTTTATTCATGTTTCAAAATTAGATTTTACTATGCTTAAACAAAAAAAGGCCAAAAAAAAAAAAAAGGCAGCTGGAATGGGCCACCTAAAGCCCACATTCCAAACGGGTCAGTTCAGTCTTTGTATTGAAGGGAATGTTTTGGGTTGGTCAAGGACCCAGACCCAAAAATAAATGGGTTCGGGCAATTTTCAGGTGTGGTCTTAAAACCCGCCCGACATAGAATTTCATATATTTTTTCTACCGGGTTTGTACACTGTAGCCTAACCTTGATTTATTATCTAACGAGTTCCGCACCCGTGAGTTGCATGGGAAGACTTATTCTAAAATAAATGAGTAAAAATACAATAGAATTTAAAATTACAAATATTTCACAATGAAAAACAATATGATGTATAGTTATACTTTAGAAATGAATGATATTCTAATACATTGACCAACCTAATAAGGCTTGCTTAAAACAATCTAAATAAAGAAGTAGTGAATGATTGAAATTAAAAAAAAAAATCCTCTCAATGAAAAATAAACAATAAAAAATCGCTAGATGAAATTAAAATAATCACAAAATAAGATTGTTTGGCACTAAAATTAGTAAAATAATACACATTAAATTCAAGCATAAGAGCCCAAAAATAAATACCTTCTAAAAAATAGCAAATGTGATCCTGGTAAATTGTATTATAAGGTAATTAAATTCAAATATATCATCGCATGGGCAATGACACATCCACTTATTTTGACAAACTAAATTTATGCATGTTAGTGGTAAATCATCAAAATCATCAACATCAAACACTCAACAACTAAGATGAGGTGATCAATTTCATGTGAGTTCTATGTTAGTCTATAAAATTTGCCAAAATCTTTTAACTATTTTTGAAACAAATATGAAAATTGTAGAGCCAAAATAAGCAAATAAAAAACATTATTTTAAACTCCTATATAATAATAGGGTTAATTTCACAAATAGTCCCCAATCTTTCAGTTTAGTTTCGATTTTATTCTCAATCTTTGTTCTGTCACTCCATAGCCCCAACCTTTGATAAATATGCACAAATCGTTCTTTTTACATTATTCCACCAAAATTTTAACAAAAAAACAATTATACCCTCTTAAACATTTTAAATTCTTTTTAAAAAAGGATCTGAAAATAATAAAAAACTTAAACCACCCCACTCCCCACATCTCCCTCCCCCCCTTCACTGGAAGTCTGATGGTCTGCCACTGAGGCCGGAACTCTGGCAGCCACAGTGAGGGGAGAATCCCTCCATTTTGCTGACGGAAATGATAGTGAAACATGGGGGATTCTCCCATCTCCCCATTTGTGCTGCTCTGATGCTACCAAAATGGGAGGGGTGAGAGAGAATCCCCCCATTTCGCTGTCACAACGGTAGCGAAATGGGGGGATTCTCCCCCAATTTTAGCCGCAAATGGGGGGTTTCTCCCCTATTCTCCCCCCATTTATGCTGCTCCGACAGCACCGACAGCAAAATCGTTGCTATTTCTGGTAGTATATGCTGCCAAAATAGGAGGAAGAATCTCCTCATTTCGCTGCCATGTCGGAAATGGCAGCAACGCAGCATTTGTGACCGAAATTGAGGGATTCTCCTCCTAGCACAAATACTGCCAGAAATGGCAGCATTTGA